>PVIY010051417.1:0-15687 GCA_004026745.1 Myrmecophaga tridactyla
TAAATAATGGGGGAACAAATGTTAAAATAAATTTAGTTTGAAATGCTAGTGATCAATGATGGCAAGAGGTAAGGGGTATGATAGGTATAATCTTTTTTTTGTTTGTTTTTTTCTTTCCTGTGTTCGTTTTATTTCTTTTTCTATTGTCTTTTTGTTTCTTTTTCTGAATTAATGCAAATGTTCTAAGAAATGATGAATATGCAACTAGGTGATGATATTGTGAATTACTGATTATGTATGTTGTTTTATTTTGTTTCTTATTTTTTAATTAATAAATTAATTAAAAAAAGAAAAAGAGCTTAAGTTGGATGGAATAAAAATAAATAATGGGGGAACAAATGTTAAAATAAATTTAGTTTGAAATGCTAGTGATCAATGAAAGGGAGGGGTAAGGGGTATGGTATATATAAAGTTTTTTTCTATTTTCGGTTTATTTCTTTTTCTGAATAGATGCAAATGTTCCAAGAAATTATTATGATGATGAATATGCAACTAGGTGATGATACTTAAATTACTGATTATATATGTAGAACAGAATGATCACAATAGGAATTTTTGCATTTTCTTTTGAGTTTTTTGATATTTAAAAAAATAAAATAAAGAGATTTAAAAAAAAAAAGTTAAAAACAAAATGAGGGTGGGGCTGGCCACGGTGACTGAGCAGGCAGAGTTTTCACCTGACCATGCCAAAAAAAAAAAAAAGAAAACGAGGGACATCTTAAAATATTCAGACAAACAGTCACTGTGAGAATTTGTAACTAAGAGACCAGCTCTACAAAGAAATACTAAAGGGAAAAGTACACACAGACAGGAAAAGACAGGAGAGAGAGGTCTGGAGAAGAGTGTAGAAATGAAGACTATCAGTAAGGATAAAAGTGAAAAAAATTAGATATGACTTATAAAATGCAAAAGACAAAATGGTAGAATAAAGTACTATCTTAATAGTATAATATAAATTGCTAATGGATTAAACTGCCCAGTTAAAAGACATAGACTGGATTAAAAAAATAGGACCCATCTATATGCTGTCTACAAGAAACTCACTTAATACCCAAGGACAAAAACAGATTGAATGTAAAAGGTTGGAAAAAGATATTTCACGCAAACAACAACCAGAAAAGAGCAGGGGGTAGCTATACTAATATCCAGCAAATTATAATTCAAGTGTAAGACAATTAAAGGAGACAAAGAAGGACACTATGTATTAATAAAAGTAATGATTCATCAAGAAGACATGACAATCATAAATATTTATGCACTGAGCCAGAGTGCCCCAAAATACGTGAAGCACATACTGACAAAATTGAAGGGAGAAGTAGACACCTCTACAATAATAGTTGGGGACTTCAATCTCCACTCTCATCAATGGATATAATATTTAGACAGAGGATCAATAAGGAAACAGACCATTTTGAATAAAATGATAAATGAACTAGATTTAACAGAGAATTACAGAACATTATAACCCACAACAGCAGGATACACAGTTTTCTCAAGTGTGCATGGATCATTCTCCAGGACAGACCATATGCTGAGTCACAAAGTCTCAATAAATTTAAAAAGATTGAAATTATACAAAACACTTTTTCAGATCATGATTGAATGAAGTTAGAAATCAATAACAGGTGGGAGTCCAGAAAATATATGGAGGCTAAACAACACACTCTTAAGCAACTAGTGGGTCAAGAAAGAAATTACAAGAGAAATCTGTAAATATCCCAAGGCAAATGAAAATAAAACACAACATATCAAAATTTGGGGTATACAGCAAAGATGGTGCTAAGAAGGAAATTTATTGTGCTAAATGCTTATATTTTAAAAAAAGAGCAAAAATCATGGAGTTAACTGTTCACCTGGAGGAACCAGAAAAAGAACAGGAAACTAACTCCCAAAGCAAACAGAAGGAAAGAAATAACAAAGGTTAAAGCAGAAATAAATGAAATTGAAAATATGAAAACATAGAGTCAACAAAACCAGAAGTTGGTTCTTTGAGAAAATCAATAAAATCAATGGACCCTTAGATAGGTTGACAAAAAAAAAGAGAGAGAGAGGATGCAACTAAATAAAATCAGAAATGGGCAAGGGACATAACTACTGACTCTGCAGAAATAAAGGAGAAAATGAGAGGATACTATATGCGAAAAACCGGACAATGTTGACAAAATGGACAACTTCCTAGTAAAGCATGAGCAACCAACATTAACTCGAGAAGAAAGAGACTACCTCAACAACCTGATGCTCCATTTGAAAGCTGCAAGAATGCGCTATAACAAAAATGGGATGGCTTTTAAAAGGGGGAATTTATTAAGTTGAAAGTGTACATGTTCTAAGGCCATGAAAATATCCAAATTAAAGCAAGGTGATAGAAATGCCCAATCTAAGGCATCCAGGGAAAGATACCTTAGTCCAAGAAGGCTGATGACGTTCAAGGTTTTTTTCTCTCAACTGGAAAAGCACATGGTGAACATGGCAACGTCTGCTAGCTTTCTCTCCAGCTTGTTTTATGAAGCTCCCACAGGGGCATTTTCCTTCTTCAGCTCCAAAGGTCTCTGGCTTCATGGGCTCTCGTGGCTCTTAAGCTTTTTCCAAAATGTTTCCCTCTTAAAGGACTCCAGTAAGCAAACCCACCTTGAATGGGTAGAGACATATCTCCATGGGAACCATCTAATCAAAAGTTACCACCCACAACTGGGTGGGTCACATTACCATGGATAAACAAAAAGCTCCTACCCAGCAATATTGAATGAGGATTAAAGGACATGGCTTTTCTGGAGTACACCACAGCTTCAAACCGGCATGCCTGTCAAATGTAACATAATTGAATCAGACATCAAGAAGCTCCCTAAAAAGAAAAATTCAGGATCTGATGGCTTCACGTGTGAATTCTACCAAGCATTCAAGAAAGAATTAGTACCAAGCTTGCTCAAACTCTTCAAAAAAACTGAAGAGGAGGGAATGCTACCTAACTCATTCTATGAAGCCAACATCACCCTCATACCAAAACCAGACAAAGATACTACAAGAAAAGAAAATTACAGACCAATCTATTTAATGAATATAGATTCAAAAATCCTCAACAAAATACTTGCAAATTGAATCCAGCAGCACATTAAAAGAATCATATACCATGACCAAGTGGAATTTATTCCAGGTACACAAGGCTGGTTCAACATAAGAAAATCAATTAATGTAATATACCATATCAATAAATCAAAGCAGAAAAACCACATGATCATCTTGATTGATGCAGAAAAGGCATTTGACAAAATTCAACATCCTTTCTTGAGGAAAACACTTCAAAGGATAAGAAATAGAAGGGAACTTCCTCAACATGATAAAGGGAATATATGAAAAACCCACAATTAACGTCATACTCTATGGAGAAAGACTGAAAGCTTTCCCTCTAAGATCAGGAACAAGACACACTGAAGAGGATGGAACACTATCCAACTTATTCTGAGTCCTAAATCACCCTAAAACTAAAGCCAAATAAAGATATCATAAGAATAGAAAATTGCAGACCAACATCCCTTATGAATACAGATGCAAAAATCCTCAACAAAATGCTATCAAACTGAATCAAACAGCATATTGAAAGGATTATACTCTTTGACCAACTGGAATTTATCTCATGAATGCAAGGAAGTTGCAAAAAAAGAAAACAATCAATGTAATACACTACCTTACTAGAGTGTAGGAAAAGATACCACATGATCATCTCAATTGATGTTGAAAAGGTATTTGACAAAATCCAGCATCGTTCCTTGAAAAAAACACTCAGAAAACTGGAAATAGAAAAGAACTTCCTGAATATGATAAAGGTCATATATGAAAAACCCACAACTAACATCATACTCAATGGGTAAAAGACTGAAAGCTTTTCGCCAAAGATCAGGAACAAGACAAGGATGCCTGCTTTCACAACTGCTATTGAAGACTATACTGGAAATTCTAACCAGAGAAAGTAGGCAAGAAAAGGAAACAAAACGCATCAAAATTAGAAGTGAACTGGTAAAAACTACCTTATTTCACAGATACATGAACATATATATTAAAAATTCCAAAGAATCCACAAGAAAGTTACAAGAGTGTTGGGGACAGAATAATATCCCCCACAAAAGGGACGTTCAATCCTGCTGCTTGAGTGTGCATTCATTTGTAAACAGGACCTTTAAAGATGTTATTAATTAAAGTGTGCCCAAAGTGAATGAGAGTGGGCCTTAATCTAACATGACTGGAAGTTCATAGAAGCAAAGGAAATTGGACACAGAGAGAAAGCCATGGGGGGTAGCCAGAAGCTGGACATCAGCACAACCCAGAAGAAAAAGAAGCATCACCATGTACATTGCCATGTGTCAGAAAGCCAAAGAATCCCAAAGATTTTCAGCAAGCCAGAAGACACCAACCCTGGAAGAAAGCTAACCTTCTAGCCTCTGAAACTGTGACCCAAAAAGTTCCTGTAGTTAAGCCAACCCATTGTATGGTATTTGTTTTAGCAACCAGGAAACTAAAACAGAGAGCTAATAAACAAATCCAGCAAAGTTTGGGGGCATAAGACCAATATGCAAAAATCAGTTGTTTCTATACACCAGCAATGAAAAATCCAAAAAGAAAATTAAAAAAACATTCAATTTAAATAGCATGTAAAAGAATAAAATATTTAGGAATAAATTTAACCAATGGGGAAAGACTGAAAGCTTTCCCTCTAAGATCAGGAACAAGGATGAAAAAGACTTGTACACTGAAAACAACAAAACATTGCTCAAAGAAATTAAAGAAAACCTAAATAAATGGAAAGTTATCCCATGTTCATGGATTGGAAGACATTATTGTTAATATAATAAGATGTTAATATAACTCAAAATGATTTACAGATTCAACAGAATCATGATCAATATTTTATCAACCCTTTTCATAGAAACGGAAAAGCCAATCATCAAATTCCTAGGGAATGGCAAGGAGCTCCAAATAGCCAAAACTATTTTGAAAAAAGAAGAACAAAATTGGAAGACTCACTTCTGATTTCAAAACATACTATAAATCCACAGTAATCAAAAGTGTGTGGTACTTATGAATGTTATCTGTGTGGGAAAGCCTTTACCTGATGTTCTACCCTAAAACAACATGAGATAGTTCACAGTGGAACGTGACCTTATGAATGTCATATTTGTGGAAAAGCCTTCATTTATCATTTCTGTTTTTAGAAAACATGAGAAAATTCACTCTGCAGAGATACCACAAGAATATCATCTATATGGGGAAACCTTAGTTTATTTCTGTAACCTTAGACAACATGACAGAATCCAAACTAGAGAGAACCCCTATGAATGCCACATATGTGAAAGGCTTCAGGTAATATTCTGACCTTAAATGATATGAGAGAACTCATATTAAAAATGTTTTTTATATGAAAGAGGTTTCAGCCCTTGAGTGAACCTTTAAACATGACAGAAAACTCACATACTGGAAAAAAAAAAAAACATTGTAATCAATCTGGTAGAGTTTTGAGTCATCCTAACTACTGCATCAATCTAGACCAATTTATACTGGAGGGGATCAATATAAATGTCATCTATGTATAAAATCCTTTAGTAGATTGTCATACAACATGAGAGAAATCATAAAATACATGTAATAAACAGGGAAGAGTCTACATCCACTGCTCCACCTGATAGCAGACAAGTCTTTACCAGAGAAGGAAGCCCCTTGAGGGAGTGCCAGATACTGTATGCTGGAGATGTTATTCATGAAAAAAAATCACACAAAATCATTTATTAATACAGCAACACTTGTAGGGCACGTGTGAAATTCACACTGTAAAAAACTCATCAGTATCATGAATGAAGGCATGCTTTCAGTGATCACTCGTTCTTTAGCATTAATATGCTTATGCTGACAAATCAACAATCATAAAGTAAATTTAAGAAAATCCTCAGCTGGATTTCACATCAGAAAATTCATAGTTGGTAAATAAAATCTTTCTGATGGACCCTTTAGCACTCCATTCAGAAAAACGTCAAGAACTCTGAACAAGACTTACTATTAAAATTATGTAGGATAACAATGTAGAATTGTGACTGTCATTGGTATCATACTGAATGATGAATTTTATAAGAAGTAAAGTGAAGTAACAAAAATTCCATAGATTTGTATTTGCATATTTGTAAGCAACAAATATTGTTGCTGAAAATCTAATATGTTGGCCATGTTCTAGTTTTGTTTTCATGCAGTTGTAAACATATATTTGAATCAATCAGAAAATAAGTTTGAATGTTGACTCAAACAGTTAGAATATAAAATTATGATTCTTATCCATTATATTAGTATTATGTGTGTTCATGGCAAGGATGAAAACAAACTTGGATAAATAAAAACCTTTTAGAGGTAAAAAAATAGTGTGGTACTGGCACAAGGACAGACATAAAGACCAATGGAATCAAACTGAGAGTTCAGAAATAAACCCACACATCTATGGTCAACTGATTTTTGACAAGGGTGTCAAGTTCTCTCGATGGAGAAACAATAGTCTCTTCAACAAATGATGCTGGGAAAACTGGACATCTAAAGGCAAAGAATGAAATTGGACCCAATCTCACACCATAAACAAAAATTAACTAAAAATGAGTCAATGACCTAAATATAAAAGGTAAAACTGTTACAAAAAAAACATAGGGAAAGATCTTTAGGACCTTGTATTAGGCAATGGATTCTTACATATGACACCAAAAGCACAAGGAACAAGAGAAAAAAATAGATAAATTGGACTTCACCAAAATTTAAAACTTTTGTGCATGACATCAAGTAAGTGAAAAGACAATCTACAGAATGGGATAAAATATTTAGAAATCAATTATCAGATAAGGATCTAATATACAGAAGATAAAAAGAACTCCTACATCTCAACAACAAAAAGACAAACCAATCAAAAATTGGCAAAAGATTTGAATAGGCATTTCTCCAAAGAAGATGGCCAACAAGCATATGAAAAGATGCTTGATATCATTGTCCATTAAGGAAATCAAAACCATATGAGATACCACTTCACACACACTAGGATGGCTATTATTTGAAAAAAAGAAAATAAGTGCTAACAAGGATGCAGAGAAATAAAAACCCTTGTATATTGTTAATGGGAAGGTAAAATTGTACAGACATTATGAAAAATGGTTTGGCAGCTCTTCAAAAAGTTAAACGTAGAATTACCATATGACTTGGCTATTCCACTCCTGTATATTCAAAAGAATTGAAAGCAGAGAACAAACAGATATTTGTACACCAATGTTCATAGCAGCATTATTCATAATTGTCAACAGGCATAAGCAACCCAAGTGTCCACTGACAGGTGAATGGATAAATAAAATGTGATATATCCATACAATGGAGTATTATTTAACCACAAAAAGAAATGAAGGGCGGGCAACGGTAGCTCAGTGGCAGAGCTCTCGCCTGCCACGCCGGAGACCTGGGGTCGCTTCCTGGTGGCTGCCCATGTAATAATAAAAAAAAAAGGAAATGAAGTTGTGACACACAGATTAATGGATTAACCTTGAAAACATTATGTTGAGTGAAATAAGCCAAAAACAAAAGAAAAAATATGCTGCTATTCCACTTACATGAAATATCTAGTATAAACAAATTCATAGAGTCAGAAAGTAGATTAGAGGTTGCTAGGGGCGGGGAAAGGGGGAAATTGGTAGTTACTGCTTAATGAGTACAGACATCCTATTTTGCATGATGAAAAACTTTGGTAATAGATATAAACATGGTGATGGTAGCATAACACTGTAAATGTAATTAATGCCAATGAATTACACACTTAAAAATGATTAAAATAGCAAATTCGTTAAAGAACGGATTGTTAAAGTGGCATCTTAATCCCTTCACTTTTCCTAAACACTTTCTTTTAGGTGTTTCCCACTAAAGTGGGGCAAGCAATTGGACAAATACTTAAAACCATGCTCTAACTCATTCTGCCTTTAGGATTGTCCAGGTAAGATACTATACAAAAGTACCATCTCTAAGAAACTGGCCAGAGCCATGGCTGAGGCTCTTCCACCACTAGGCCTGACCGCTTTAGGACACTGGTGATTGTGAGGCCAGAGCAGCCAAAGCAACTACCATACAACAGAGATGAAATTAGCGAAAGGTAAAAGCAGCAAACTGACCTTGATAGGAGATGACCTGACTGAAGTAGGAAATGTCTAGGACATAGTAGGTTCTCATTAAATAATCCATGGGTGAATGACTGAATGAATAAATTATACATGGACAGATAGAAAGCTACCACACAGTCTCTATGAGGCAGGTGAAGAAAAGCAAAGGCCTTGCCATCTGCTCCAGAAGCCCTCTTCTCACAATGAGAGTGACCTCAGGGATAATGGAAGCAGCTCCTTCTACAGATGGATCTATATCTATTCATTCATTCATTGATTCAACAAATATTTATTCAGCGTTTACTATGTGCCTAGGACCATAAAGTGTTCTATGGGCACAGCTGTAAACAAAGCAGACTTGAAGGTGATTCCAGAAAGCACTGGAAGGTGAGTGGGAAAATGGGGAAATTATTAAACTCACTACCACTGTGGGGTAACACAGTGAATTACAGGATCATAATCCCAGTGCAGAAACTATGGGACACTCTGAAAAACACATGCCTCAAGTTTATTCCACCAAAAGGGAGAGTTACTGGTTGAGGGCTGTTCCCAGAGTTGGGGGCTGGTGCAGAGCAGGCTTCTGAGGCTTTGTGGAAAGCTGTCAGGCCAGAAACGCAGCTACTAGCAGTTAGAAGTTCACCAGAGCACAGTGAAATGGTGAAGCCTGAGTGATATGGGCGCAGCACCAACAAAGTCTGCTGTAGAAGCTTTTAAGGAAAGCCTCTTGGCTAATTTCCATGTCCTAAATTCTGAACACCCAGCAAGGCTTAATGGAGAAGATAGCAAAAAAAAATTTTTAATCTATGGACTTAGTCATTATCAAATAATTTGTTATGCTCATAAAGTATTATATTGAAGAAACATTGCAGGTATTTCTAAAAACATACATGAAAAGATAGCTGGTAGTCTTTTATCAGTTTGGGGCTCCAATAGAAAACAAATTTTTAGCCATTTCTTTCAATGGAGCCTTCCTTTGAAATGTCTATTTTTGATAAGTTTACCCTAAATTAAACTTGTAACTACCACAGCAGACTACCTGTATGCTATTTTGCTTGGCAAAATTAATGAAGAGTTTGTAGAGAATAGGTCAAAAGCAGATAAAATCTTGTTTAAAACTAGTTATTTATTCTCTTATTCTACTGTCAAATTTACCTTCTCCAACTGTTCTCTGTAATTTCAAACTTTATTTCCACACAAATAACTTCATGGCCCACTATGGAAATCCAGAGATAATTCATTTTGAATCATGCACACTGCACAATACTAGAAGAAAGAGTCAATAAGGGACCCATGTTCTTCAGCAAAATTTTATCAAATACAAGCCAAAAGTCACCAAAAATCTAGCCTATGACTGGTGTTTTCTTACCAATTAAACAGAGGCTATTTTTTTTGAGAAAATAATTGTTATTGGAACTTTCTTTTATAGATTTGAACCCAATTGCATCTTACTCTCTCCAAAGGCTATAGCATCTCAGATTTAATTTTTACTTTTCCAGAACTGTTCTTCTAATGTTAGAGGTGTGAGCATCTTATAAATAATCCAGGCATTAGGAATGTACAAAAATGTAACTATTTGCTACCATCTAGTGGAACTATGTACTAGAAGCCAGAAATTTTTTTTAAATGCACAGAAACATTTTTCACTTGAACATAGTCATTCTACCACTTCATTACTTTCATCTAATTTCTTTTTGGTTAGATGACTTTGTGGTTGTAAAAGCAAACATTCTCGATATTTAATCCAAAATTTTTAATGTATTATAAGGGATCAAGTGTAAGGGGCCAGAAAGATAAAGGAAAAACAGGCTTCTAAAGATACATCACTGCACTTTTATCCATTCAAAGGTAAAAACCATTTTGATGGCCAACCACAAACTGATCAGAAGTGTTACAGGTCATACTCCACCTAGGTGTATTCTCACAAGGCTTGGTTCTCATGCAAATCGGCATTGTATCCTCATTTCTAAACTTAGCTTCTATTCTACATAATATGTCACTCTGTTGTCAGACTTTTCCTCTAGTGTGTTTTATGTCATGTAGAGCATATCAAATATGTCTGGTCATATTTTAAATGTGCAATTATATTTATTTATGTGTATTTATTTTTCTACATTTTCTTTCATCCTTGCCTTGTGTTTATATATATATATTTTTTTCTTCTTATGTATTTCTATTGAGATATCTTCACACACCATACAAACCATCCAAAATATACAACCAATAGTTCACAGTATCATCTGTCTGGTTGTACTAATTATATTCTTCTGAACATGGTGTGGTGGTTTGAAAAGATGTATGTACCCTAGAAAAGTTATGTTTTAATCAAAATCCCACTTCATAAAGGTAGAATAATTCCTATTCAATACTATATGTTTCAAACTGTAATCAGATCATCTCCCTGGAGATGTGATTTTATCAAGAGTGGTTGTTAAACTGGATTAGGTGACGACATGTCTCCACCCATTTGGGTGGGTCTTGATAAGTTTCTGGAGTCCTATAAAAGAGGAAACATTTTGGAGAATAGAGATTCAGAGAGACCAGAGAAGAACAACATAGCCATGAGAAGCAGAGAGCCCACAAGCCAGCGACCTTTGGAGATGAAGAAGGAAAATGCCTCCCAGGGAGCTTCGTGAAACATGAAGCCAGGAGAGGAAGCTAGCAGATGACTCCATGTTCGCCATGTGCCCTTCCATTTGAGAAAGAAACCCTGAACTTCATCGGCCTTCTTGAACTAAGGTATCTTTCCGTGGATGCCTTTGATTGGACATTTCTATAGACTTGTTTTAATTGGAACATTTTCTCGGCCTGAGAACTGTAAACTAGCAACTCATTAGATTCCCCCTTTTAAGAGCATTCCACTTCTGGTATATTGCATTCAGACATCTAGGAAACTAGAACACATGGTAAAGGAGGCCTGGTGAAACATGAGAAATGAGATACCAAATTATGAATGTGACCTATGGTCATCGATGAGTGGACAAAAGTAAAGCAAACACAATGTTCCACAGCACTGATTATGTCGTTTGGTTAAATGACAGTAATTCTAGGATACAGTGGGCTTTGGCTATGTCCCTTCCTATGCCTCAGAACTCATGGTCACACAGATGGAGACACTATCTAAAACACATGATTCTCTGCCCAACAAATTTCTCAGATAAGGTTTCTGCCATCAGGGATCATGCATTCTAGTATAACTTTCTAGTGGGGGGGAAGGTTGTATTTATTGTAGAATGAGCATTTAGTAATATTTCTGATACCAGGATAGCTCACCAGTCATCCTGACCTCTTTGAGTCTCATTGCAGAATATTATGTGGCACCCACATCAACAAAGGGATTGGGCAAAGACTGTACTGACAAGACAGATCCCCAGATAGGGAAATTTTCACAGAAATATTTCACATTCCAATACTACAAAATCTCCTCTTGGGCGGGCAACGGTGGCTCAGTGGCAGAGTTCTCACCTTCCATGCTGGAGACCCAGGTTCAATTCCCGGTTCCTACCCATGTGAAAAAAAACAAACAAAAAAAACTCCTCTTGGGTCATGCCATAACCAGGGAACACCCTCTTGATTAAAGCCCTATTCCCTTTGATGCTCTGCAATAGACATGACCTCCAAATAGCTTTGAAATGAACTAATTTCCCCCAAGAAGCTTTAAAGTTTACAAAGCCATAAAAACAACTGGGATATTTAAAATTAGTAGTAGCTAATAGAAAAAAAAAATTAAAGGAATCACAAAGAAAGCCATTACTGCAATGTGATGATCCTTCACACTTGTCTCTCCTGAGGACATGATGTCAGCTAAAGGAGAGGGGATATACTCCAATAATTATCTAATTCACTCCTAATTTGATTAGAATACTAAGCCTCTATATGAACAGAAAAGCTACCTGTGGGAGAAAAAGCTAGTTATCAAACAACATTCATACTCCTTTTCTTTTACAGAATTGAAAATTTTACCTAAGCAAATGGCTAGCTGTTCTAGTTTGCTAGCTGCCGGAATGCAATATACCAGAAACCGAATGGCTTTTAAGAAGGGAATTTAATAATTTGCTAGTTTACAGTTCTAAAGCCGAGAAAATGTCCCAGTTAAAACAAGTCTATGGAAATGTCCAATCAAAGGCATCCAGAGAAAGATACCTTGTTCAAGAAGGCTGATGAAGTTCAGGGTTTCTCTCTCAAGTGAGAAGGCACATGGCGAACACAGTCAGGGCTTATCTCTCAGCTGGAAGGGCACGTAGCGAACATGGTATCATCTGCTAGCTTTCTCTCCTGGCTTCCGGTTTCATGAAGCTCCCCATGAAGGCGTTTCCCTTCTTCATCTCCAAAGGTCGCTGGTTCGTGGACTCTCTGCTTCATGGTGCTGCAGCATTCTCTGCTCTCTCCGAATCTCTCATTTTCCAAAATGTTTCCTCTTTAATAGGACTCCAGTAAACTAATCAAGACCCACCCAAATGGGTGGAGACATATCTCCCCTAATCCAGCTTAACATTCTTGATTAGGTTACATCTCCAGGGAGATTCTCTAATTACATACAGTATTGAATAGGGATTATTCTGCCTCTACGAAATGGGATTTTGATTAAAACATGGCTTTTCTAGGGTACATACATCCTTTCAAACCAGCTCACCAGCCTCCCTTCCCCTCCAATACAACAGACCTTAGCCTCCTCTACAGTGCACCCCTTCCTCTTGCCCCTCCTCCTAGGAGCAGGACATCATGGTGAGCAATCTCTTGACTGTGTGAATGGAAGCAACAGTCTAAGAAGGCAGAGGAAACCAGGGTTCCCAGTGTTGTGGAGCTCAACAACCAATCCTGGAGTTCCCATCCAGAATTTTACATTACAGAGAAATGAACATCTCTTATTAATGTCAGAATATTTTAGCAGCCTAACTTGTATCCTAACTATGACACAACCAGAACATTAGCCCTGTGCAACCTCAACTCTTTTAAATAGTCCTCACAAATCTATATACATTTAGAAAAATAATAGGTTATATAAGTTCAAGACATATTTAGTGAGTGAATGCTTTAGGAATATATGGATTTAAGGTCTATTAAAATAAAACTGTGGCTCTCTGCTGACTAGATACCATTGATGTAGTTTATAAAATTTCTCAAAGGTTATTATTTTACAGATTTATGTGTTCACAGTAATTATTCATTCAACCAACAAACATTGAGAACTAAGAACTGCAGCAGACCCAAAAAGAGATATAAATATTCATAACATTTAGAATTTAATCAGAAAAGCCTTAAAATTTAGAATGAGGAAAAAACACAAACATAATAGTGTAAGATCACATGCAATTTCCTCAACCTGATAAAGGGCATTTATGAAAACCCCACAGCTAACATCACACTCAATGGTGAAAGACCAAAAGCTTTCCCTCCGAAATCAGGAACAAGGCAGGGATGCCTGCTTTCACCAATGCTATTCATTATACTGGAAGTTCTAGCCAGGGCAATTAGGAAAGGAAAAGAAATAAAAGGCATCCAAATTGTTAAGGAATAAGTAAAACTACCTCTATGTGCAAATGAATCCCATGTTTTAGCTTGCTAAAACTGCCAGAATGCAATACATCAGAAATGGAATGGCTTTTAAAAAGGGAATTTATTAAGTTGCAAGTTTACAGTTTTAAGGCTATAGAAATGTCCAAACTAAAGCATTCATATAAAGATACCTTACTCCAAAGAAAGGGCCCATGAAGTTCGGGGTTTCTCTCTCAGCTGTGAAGGCACATAGCAATGTCTGCTAGCTTTCTTTTCAGACAGCTTCCCCGGGGACATTTTCTTTCTGCATCTCCAAAGATCTCTGGCTGTGTGGGTTCTCAAGTTTTTTCCAAAAAGCCCTCTTAAAGGGCTCCCATAAGCAATCCCACCTTGAATACGCAGAGATACATCTGTATGGAAACCACCTAATTAAAAGGCATCACCCATAATTGGGTGGGTCACATCTCCATGGAAACAATAAAAAAGATCCCACCCCAACAATACTGAATAAGGATTAAAGAACATGGCTTTTCTGGGGTATATAATGGTTTCAAACCGGCACATCCTATATACAGAAAATCCCAAAAACTCTAAAAGAAAACTACTAGATCAAAAGAGGTTAGCTGCCATGTTGTGAGAAGGCTGCATGGCTAGGAAATGAGGGTGTCCTCTAGATGATGAGAGCAAGCCCCTGCAAGCATCCAGCAGGAAAATGGGGACCTCAATCCTATAACCAAAAGGAACTGAATTCTGCCAACAACCTTAATGAGTATGGAAGAGGACACCAAAGCTCAGATGAGACCACAAACCCTGGCCAACATCTAATTTCAGACTGGTGAGAGGCTGAGCAGAGGACCCAGCTAATCTCGACTGGACTACTGACTTACAGCAATAAATCCTTCAAACTAATCAACAAGGCTCAATGACAAGAAAGAAGTGGAAAATGATGTACACTGTGTACTGAATCAAATGAAGAACCCTAAGAAATAGCAGACATAATGGATTTTAAAATCATTAAAATCATTATCCTCCCCGCTATGTGGGACATGATGTCCAGGGTGTAAGTCTCCCTGGCAACGTGGGACATGACTCCCAGGGATGAGCCTGGCCCTGGTACCGTGGGACTGACAATGCCTACCTAATCAAAAGGGGGAAAAGAAATATAACAAAATAAGGTATCAGTGGCTAAGATATTTCAAATAGGGTTGAGAGACGATTCTGGAGTTTAATCTTATGCAAGCTTCAGCCAGATACTGCTAATTGTTATAGTATGCCAAGCTCCAACCAACAGCATTTCTGAAAACCCTAAGGAATACCCAGGGCTCTATCTGAGACCCCATAAAAGTTTCACTCACTAAGTTTATTTTTCACAAACCTATAATGTCCAGTTGGTTCCTAGGCTAGATAATCCCTAAAACCAGAGCTACCAGTTTTTCCAAAAGCATCAACCAGTTGCATCCCCCTACCCCATAATGTTGGCACACTTTTTCAACATGAAGAAGTTAAAATGGCCATTGCCCAAATAAAGATTGGGAGAAGGATCAAAGGAGAAGGAGGAGTTGCAAGAGAGAAGATAGAATTTAACAAATGACTACAAATACTGAATCATATTGATGTTTCTTTTTAATCTTTTTTTTAAAAAATTAACAACAAACAAAAACATTAACATATCATTCCATTCTACATACATAATCAGTAATTCTTAATATCATCACATAGTTGCATATTCATCATTTCATAGAACATTTGCATCGATTTAGAAAAAGAAACAAAAAGACAACAGAAAAAGTAATAAAACGATAACAGGAAAAAAAAGATTATACATACCATACCCCTTACCCTTCGCTTTCATTTATCACTAGCATTTCAAACTAAATTTATTTTAACATTTGTTCCCCCTATTATTTATTTTTATTCCATATGTTCTACTCGTCTGTTGATATGGTAGATAAAAGGAGCATCAGACACAAGGTTTTCACAATCACAGAGTCACATTGTGAAAGCTATATCATTGTTCAATCATCATCAAGAAACATGGCTA
>PVIY010051418.1:0-15685 GCA_004026745.1 Myrmecophaga tridactyla
GAAATTGATGTTAACTATAAAATGTGACCTAGGAGAGAGCGGTGTCATTTGTATTTGCTATGGAAATGGTTTCCATCACAGATGTGCCTCAGCTCTGCCTCCGCCTATATTGGGAAAATCAGACGCGCCACATTAGGGTCTCTCTGGGACACTGAGGTTCACAAGCACAGGAGTCACTGTGCCAAAGGGCTCCGGCTATGCCAACGTGAGACTGCAGGAGCTGGGAAACACAGGAGATGGATGTGAAATGTCACTAAATCAGAATGGCCCTGGTGGGACACTAAATTGGCAGAATTAATCAAAGGGCTAACTTTGAGGGAGTTCTCAGAGGTGAAGGGTAAGGCATCTCCATTGTCCTCAGGGCTCCCAGAGACATGAAAGCAAAATGGAGCCCACTTCTCTTGCGTCTTGCCTCATGCCATCAGGAAGCCCCAAGCAGCCTGCCGTGGACTATTTCTTGGCATTCTAACCCACCCAATTTAGTCCTGGTCCCTTCCAAATTGTTTTTCTTCCTTTTTTTTTTTCTAATTTTTTTTTCTTTTCGATACATGGATTTCATTGTATGGATCCATAAGCTTAATGGTGGAACCCTAACTTCCCCCTCCCTTTTATTAAAAAAAAGAAAAAACACTTTATGTGGATATTAATATGCACGATTTTTTTGTCTTATTTTTGCCTCTTTTCTTACTTTTTATGTAATAGGCTGTACAGGATTTAGTTTGAAAGGATACTAAAAGTGTCCATTTTTGCTAACTTCTATTGGAAGTACTTCTATATTTACTTTTCTTCATTGTTGATAATTCGAAGAATTTTTCTTTTATCTTTTTTTTCCCTAACTTCATTTTCTACATTTTTATGGATGAGGTACCAAGACACGGAGGTGAAGTACTAGGGAGTTGCCTGGAGCTGGAAATTAAACCTGTAATGCCTTCTCCCTCCCCTCCTGACCTTTGAGATCAATGGAATTTTACTTCTGAATGCTTTAAAGCTGCAGAGACAAATCCAATAAGGGACCTGGAATGCACCCTACCACTTCAGACCGGTGGGGCCCAGCACAGACAAAGGAGCGGGCCTCCCTTTGGTGCATTCTAATCAAATCTCTCAGGCGTCCCCCAGCTAAGTACAGGAAATCTCAAGTCTTCATACAGGCTTCAATTTCCTAATCAGGGCCTCTGTTCCCTTCGGTCTTTACGCCTGAGCTAGCAGGCACTGCGGGCAGCCGCCGGGGTCCCTGTTCTCCTCGGGAGGCAGCAGAAGGCCCCGGCCTGGCCCCGCGAAGGCTGTGTCCTCCCCCCACAAGCCAGATCTTTCCTCCTTCATTATTCCTTCCACTCTTGGTCATGGCCTTTTAGCCTGTAAACCGACAACTTTGAGAAAAGTTATTTTAATCAGGCTTAACGGAGAACCTGGCGCTGATTGACTTTTAGAAACAATTTCCATTTGACTTCCACAGCAGCCACGACATAAAAGTGATTTGTTGGATGTCACTGCTGACCTTTCCCGGGAAGGACTGAGTCAGAGCCCTGACGACAATAAACAGCATCTATCAAACCTCCCTGCAGAGCTGCGGAGCCGATAGTAATCTTTCTGCTTCTTCTCAATCCTTCTATGTTAACCAGCCCCTACACACACACACACACACACACGTTTGCATGCACGTCCAGTAACTTCATGTGCATATTCCTGGCACTTCTAGCCGGCACTGGGGACATCCTACAGTAAGAGGGAGCGTATCTTACCTAAAGTTCGAGAGGCAATCATTTATCCTAATTTTTTTTTCCTTTGGAACCAACATTTAAAGTGTGAGTTTATTAGAGAACTAATTAATAGTGAACAGACCACAATAGTTACTTGCCTTTGATGAATTACACGCATTACAATCTCCCTAAAGCTAGAGGAGGTAGGTGCAACCTTGGATCAGGAAATATTGGGAAAAAAGTCTTTCTAGATGGAACAAGGATAAGACACATTGTTTTTTAAAGAGAGCGATGTGGTCCTGAAAAGAAACCTGCATGCAATTCCTGAAAATGTTATGACAATCTGTTTCAATGGGAAAAATATTTATGTTTCCAACCTCCAAACTGAGGGGCATTTATGTTAAAACATCAGATCCCTTTAAAGTGGGCTCAATTACTTCAGTGGTTAACATTAATCATTCCATAACCTAGTAAGGTGCTTTTCCTCCATTAATTATTCTACAAAATAGTTGTTTCCCTGCCCTTTTAAAGATCTTTTTCAGAGTTATTTTCTATCTTACAATTAAGATGCTGCTTACAAAAAATATATAGAAATGATACACTGTTAAATAATTCTGCTAATGCAGAAAGAAGAGAAATGTAGCAAAGACAAAGTAACCATCGGAAACAATGCAAATAACATCACACTCACTGGATAAGTTGGCATCAGAGGGGCCATGCTGTATAAAATTATTGCTGACAATACTAGCTGACCACTAAAACTTTGAAAGATGAAATCTGTACAACTCACACCAAATTTGCGACTGCAAATATGACCATATAGCAATTCCTCTCAAAGTACTCACATGCTCATGAGCTTCAAAATCCAAACTGGTCCTTATAAAAATGGGAAGAAATGACTCAAAGGCAAAATATGCAAAAAAAAAAAAAAAGTTGTATTTAATGGAACTTGTCATAAAAGTTGACTTCTCAGAATCCAAACAGGCAAATCTTTGAATACTGTAAAAATAGTCATTTATTGGGACTCTAGAGTAAAGAGCAGAGAAGGGGAGTAGAAATAAAAGGGGATTGAGAGTTTGGGCACCTAGTTAGCTTTGTCCTGGAAACATTTGATATATAAGATTTTGATACAAATCGAGGAGGTTCATGGGAGCTCCCAAAGGTTTTCCATGGGAGGGTAAGCCATGGTTTGGGGGAGTCATGGATCCCTATAAAAACCAGGTCTAAACTCTGGGTCTTATTCCCCTGAAATGCACATAGATATGCATAGATTTTCACTGACAATTTTCAATATTTAGAAACTCCCTAAAACACACCCATGATTTGAGAATCCCATTTGGAAACTCTCGCTCAAGAGACAGAGCCAGCTGAAATTGCAAGATTTCTTCTTTCTGGTGGTTCTAATACTGTTTGTAATGACTTGTTATTTACAAATACAGTTATAAATGAGTAGGGATGGCCTTGAATTTACTCCAAGGGCAATGGAATTGATGACTCTAAGCAGTTAATTTTCTTTTGGACATGCTCTGTTAATACCTTATACTAAAACTTAAACTCAAACCACTTCCTGGGAATGAATTAAGTGCATCGGGGACTTAGGTTAGCTCCTGGCTCCCTAGGCTATTTGGTAAAGTAATTACAGTTTGCCTCTTTTTATGCTATGGCTAGCTATCCTGAAATTCTGTGAAGACAAAACAATTTTGTGAATCAAATTGTATTTTAAATCTATTTGGCAAATAAACTTTGCTCCTTAGAAGTAACTGTATGGTGAGTGTCTTCATGGAAATAATCATGACCTAAAATATTTTATAAACCCTATTTTCAGCTCTACCAAAAGTGGAAGCTCATGAACTAATTTATATACAGTGACCTGAACAGATTCATAAACTCATAACAAAATGCTGCTTTGAGAAAGAAAAGATGTGGTCAATTTTATGCATGTATTGATTTAGGATTAGAATTACTCAGTTGGCAATGTCTTCCCAACACTAGGTGACAATGATGATTTTCACTCCAGATTTACCAGTAATGTGGGGTTTTCTATATGTCTCTTGCTTTGATCTTTCCTTGGTAAACTTTCCAATGATGAGGGTCTTTCCTTCTGTGTCACTTTTTTCTCCTGGCCAGGGAGGAACCACTGGGTTGTAGAGCGGTCAGAGAAAGTGTTACAGATGGGCCGGAAAAGATGGGAGGATGTGCATAAATGGACAAGAAAGAAAGGGGCAGTCCCTACAGAAGCCATGGCAGAGGTAAAGGCTCAGAGGTGAGAATGCACAGCCAGAGCCAGGGCGTAAACGAATGTCGGCTGCATAGACCCATTCAAAAGAAAAGTTAGATGGTGCAGGCAAGAGGTGGGCCTAGCACAAGCTTAATATGTGAATGTACTTAATAAATGTTAGCTGTTGTTATTCAGAACACTCCTTAAGCCAATATTTCAATGATTTAACTCATCTGGAAATGGATATGAAAGAGAAAAAGTGTTGGTTTGGTGGGGGGAGGGGGTTTCCTGGTATTTTCTACACACTCTGATACTTTCCCATTCAAACCGAACAGCAAAGCATCAAACTCAGGAAAGGTTTGCAAAGCAAAAAAGCAGAGAAGGAGCTTTTTTTGAAGTTCAAAGCCTGACCTTTCAGGTACCTGAAGCTCAGGCCCAGGGGGGCTTGCTGAGTTAGAGCAAGGCCTCCCTGCTCAAAAGCACATACGCTTCCCTGGGTCTGAGAGCTGTGGGTGGGTGGTAGTAGGTAGATAGAGAAGTAATGGGGGAGGGCAGTGCACCCCATGAGAGATCTGGGCCTGGAGGGGATGTGGCAACAAGCAGAGGCAGCATTCAGGTTGGTTCTTATTAGAAATACTAACAATAATCATAACGATATCAGCAAATATTTGTTGAGTGCATAATATGTGCCAAGCACTGTTTTGAGCCCTTGACATGTATTTGGCGTCATCTCACCACAACCCTAGAAGCACATATGCACATATTGTACATTAGCTCTATGTTGTCAGGGTCTCACAAAGAGGTTAACTAATTTTGCAAGGTCACACTGGTGGTAAATCTTGGAACAAGAATTAATCATTTGTGAAACGGATATTTTGGAAAAATTCATCTGGTTGGAGTGTGCAGGATGGGCCAAAGAGATGAACGGTTGGGATGAGAGCAAGTGATTACAGAGTTATTGCACAAATCAGGGAAATGTTATATCTTGAACATCAGAGCCCTGAGAATTAAAACAGACACTCCAGAATGTCAAAGATGACACCCAGTTTCCAGTCTGTATTTGGGAGAAGATCAGATATTCAAAGGAGCACCTTACTAGAGATAGGTGGAAAGGGAGAATGATAAGTCATATCAAGAAAAAGTTAGGCTCTGACACCATCTTAAAGTCAGTACAAAGACCCACAACAAAGCAAAGACAATCCTGTCATAGTCATAAGAAAAGTAACTCCCCAGCAGTTTCTACTATCATAAAATAGTTGGTTAACAGTCAATGCTTATGTCTAATTGCTTAAACTGCAAAATTGAGAATATTGTGAAGTAATAATGAATTGACCCTTGGGACATCTATACTCAAAGATTCTTTCTTAAAATACTTTACTGATGAAAACCTACAACTAGGATGCAAGACTTAACATCAACAAAATCAAGTTTTGAAAGACCGAAAAGACCATCAAATTCCAATGGCTCTTATACTGCATTATTCTGCCCAGTAAATATGGTAGAAAGACCAAGGCTGCCCCAAAGATGTCCACATCCTAATCTCTAGAACCTGTGAATATGTTAGGTTACATGGCAAAAGTGAATTAAGTTTGAGGACGGAATTAAGGTTGCTAATCAGCTAACCTTGAAATAGGGAGAGTCTAAAGTATCCAGGTGGACCCCACATAATCACAAGAGTCCTTAGTAGGACAAGAGGGTGGCAGAAGAGGAGGTCGGAATGATATGATGTGAGAAGGACTTGGCCCAACCTTGTTGATTTCGAAAAGGGCATAAGTCAAGGAATGCAAGTGACCTCTACGAAGCTAGGGCAAACAAGCAAATGGATTCTCCCCTTGAGCACAGTGAGATCCATTGCATACTTCTGACTTCCAGAACTATAAAAAATGCACTTTATTTTCATCCACTAAATCTGTAATTATTTGTTACAGAGGCAATAGGAAATGAATACTGTCAGTTAGAAAGCATTAACGCCACATCTGTGGACTGACATTTGCCTACATGAAATAAACAATACAAACAATCATCCACTTCCATTTGTATTCTTTGGCAATGAGGATGGTTCTGTGAATTGAACATAAAAACTTCTATGTCATATTCTAGCTCCTCCCCCCTTGTACATTTAAAAACATGCTGGCAACAGCGTTTCCCTCATCCTGGGTGGCAACTGCTTCCTTTTATCAGGATGTAGCCTAACTTACAAGCAAAGAAGGCCACAAATAAAAGCAATCAGTGTGAGCATGCAGGACAAATTCCTTTGTCTCAGCAGCACATTTCTCAGCAACAAGAAATGCCTTGTTCAAGGAAGACACTCTCAAACTATATCAAAAGTTGGTTGGCATAAAAAATTGAATGGTTATCAACTTATTTTCTTTCTGCCAGCTTCCTCATTTCCAGGGATGTACAATAAGCTCATTTTTCAGTCAAAAGGCACAGCTCCTTCTATCAAACCTTCAGTGCCATTTGCAGCAGGTTGCCGGGTTTAGAGGTCATATGGACACTTTAAATCAATTCAGCCCTTAACCGTATTAAGGAACAAAACAAGAGAATTTCAGGCAGTATAAGAGGCTGTATTCCAATAGAAGTTCATTTAACCAAGTCCTGTGTGTGATGACACAAAGTGATATCTTCTTTTTGAAATATAAGATAAAATCTGCCCTGTTCAAGGGTCAGAAAGTAAAAGAACGCTTAATTTGGTTAAAAGAGCCCTTAAGCTTATTTTAGACAAGTTATGCTCAGGGGTTTCTGAGATGGAACCACTATTGTACTAGCTCAGCACTATCGCCTGCTTTAGAAGCTGTGTTATTTTACCTACTTAACTTCAGCTGGCTACAGAAAATAGCATCTCTGACTTTGCTTTAATACTTTGAATTTTGTGGGTGAACATAGATTATCTAATAGAATAAATTAACCTCTGTCCACATCATGAACCAATTTAAAAAACTTAAAGGTCTTTTAAGTGGGAAAACAGAAGTTGGGGTCAAGTAAGCAACTATCTCAGCCTCAAAGGATTCCTTCTGCCAAGATACTCTTAAACACTTAAAAGCTCTTCTCCTGTCAAGATGGTCAGATAATTAATAATCAACCAGAAGTTACTGAGAGTTTGGCCAAGCATGGTGGGAGAACCCAAGTACAAGATGGGCCTCATGCCTTTAAGAAAATGCAGTTAATTGGGGAAATCAACCATGGGAAGGTTGCAATCAGTAATTATACACTTATCTGTGTTTACTGGTCATGCCTTTACCCTACAAGGAGAGGGACTGTGTTTACCTTGTTTACTGCTATACCCACAGGCAGCAGAACAGAGTGTGCACTCAAAACTACTTGTCAAAAGAATTAAGGTCCAAATGTTTAAATAATAGCGCTAGAGTTTCTATAGAAATGGTTTAAAATCAACAATCTGCTTAGAAGGGGAATTTAAAGCCAAATTTTCCTGGCACTATATACAAGATTGAGAACACATCAATTACACATACCACAGATGTGTGTATGTGTGTGTGTGTGTGTGTGTGTGTGTGTGGTGGGAAGACCAATGGAGATTATAGGTTAATGAGAAAATTAACCTCTCCCCAATTCCTACTTAATGGCAAGTGCAGCAAAGGAGAGATCAGTTTTAGCTAAGGATTTCCTGGAAAATAATCTAATTTGTGCCTTTACCTAAAAACAACAAAGGACATTCTTCACTTATTATTCTTGATATCTTACCCTAAGGTAGTTCAAGTTTAAAGAAATTTATCCTATATGGGTCTGTCCACAAAGAAGGCCAAGATTCAAAACAAATTTCCCACTTTTTCCTCTCTACACAGTATAGCATAGGGTTTATGAGTGTAGATTGTCTATATTTGAATCCTGGCTATGTGGCTCATTTGCTGTGTGACTTTGGGCAAGTTATGTAACTTCTCTAAGCTTCAAGTGTTCCTGTCTATAAAATGGCAATCATAATACCAACTACTGTACAGGCCAGGATGGAATGGCAGAGACAACATACTCCATGTTCCCATATATTGCCCAGCTCCCTTGCAGTTAAGTGAGTCATGTGATTAGCTCAGGTCAATGGGCTGTGAGCAAAAGCAACATTGGCACTTCTAGACCAAACAGCTAAGGGGCTGGCACGTAGTTCTTCATGCTCTCTTCTCCTCTGCCATAGTGAATGTTGGTGATGCAGTTGTGGACCCTCCATCGTCTTGAGTGCCTGAGTGACCGCATGGAGCAGAGCACCCACCATTACTGTCCACATGGGACACGTGGCAGGAAAAATATATGAACCTCTGTTTGCTTAACTTCTGAGATTTGGGGGTGAATTTATTATTGCAGCATAAACTAGCCTATCCTGACTAACATAAACAACACCATGCTGAAAAGCATAGTTAAGGACAAAGCATGACTTTGGGAGTACGGTTAATAAGGAATGAAACTATACAAATTTTGAGTGAATGACATGAATAAACCATGTATCCTGATCGTTAGATTCAAAGAGAAACTTCTTAGAAATAATCCTTGCTCTCAGTGGAAAAAAATGTCCAAAGCCTACAGAATTCCAAAATTTTTCCTGAGATTTCTATGAATGCCAAGGGGCTTAGAAGTTTGAGGGATCTTCTGTCCTCTGGCACACTTGCATGTTGAACCAGTTTTGCCCGTCAATTACCTGGACCTTGCTCGCAAGCCCTTTTCTCATTAGCAACCAAACATAATCAAACCAACTATGTTTCTAACAATGTACCAAAGATTTGGGATATCAGAAACATCATTAACAATACAAAGCATTTTGTCAAATCATTTACCTTCTAACTTGCCATCTTTCCTCTTCGCTCCATTGTCTGACAGGAGCTCCTAATTTATCTTACTCTATTATTCAGAGTAGCTGAATGTATGCAGGAACATAATCTACCACAAGAATTTATCAACTCTGTTCACCTTTGCACTCCTAATGCCTGGAGCAGCACCTGATGCATCATAAATTCTGTCTTAGTTTAACAGGCTGCTATGATAGATAGCACACAATGGGTTTTGATCTAATGCCAGGAATTTATTGGCGCATCGTTCTGAGGCTGGAAGAATTCCAAAGTCAAGATATTAGCAAAGCTTGCTTTCTCACAGAGTCGGTGTTCTGGTGCTAGCTACCAGCAGTTTTTGGTGTTCCTCAGTTTGTGTCTGTACATCCTCTTCCATGGTGATGTTCTCTCCTTTCTTGCTTCTGTGATTTCTGGGTTCTTTTTATAAGGCCTTGTGTTAGTTTGCTGAAGCTACCAGAATGCAATATACCGGAACTGGGTTGACTTTTATAATGGGAATTTATTACCTTACAAATGTATAAGGCCAAGAAAATGTGTAAATTAAGGCATCAACATCACCTCCCTTTGTCACATAGGAAGGCACATGGCCAGCATCTGTTGGTCTTTCTCTCCTGGGTTTCATTGCTTTCAGCTTCTGGCTTCAGCAGCTTCCTCTCTCAGATCTCTGGGGGAAGAAACTAAAAGGGCCAAGATACTGGTAACAATGAAGGCTTGGAGAATTAAGCCCAATGCACAAACAGCTTTCCTCTAAATATTTCAAGTTCTGAAGCAAGTCCAGGAGGCTTAGAAGCTTAGCACATAAACTTTGAAAAACATAGCAGAAATCTCAGGAATCTCAAGGAGAAAGGGATTAGAGTTTCGGCCCTGCCAGAAAAGGGCCCAGTGAACTCTTCAAGCTCTCAGGAAAGTTAGGCCTTGAGAGGGCAGATGAACCAGCAGCAGATTGAGGCTTACCAAAATTGAAACCTAGCCTTTACTTGGATTAAGGTGATCAGTCCCTACTCTAACTATCTAGAAGAGTAAAGGAAAAATCTAACTGGAGGGAGATAACATTTTCTGGCACCACAACAATTTTTTAGAGTGTCTGTCCTTCAACTGAGAAATTACTACTCATGTCAAGAAACAGAATAGCATCTGCAAAAACCCAAAGGAAAAAAAAATAATGGAATTAGATATGAAGGCAATCCTGCTATTAGAGTTAGCAGAAAATGAAATTTACATAACTATAATTGAAGAAAATAAGGGGAATTTTTTTTTTTTTACCTGGGCAGGCACTGGGAATCAAACCCAGGTCTCTAGCATGCCAGGCAAGAGCTCTGCCTGCTAAGCCACTGTGGCCCACCCGGGAAAATTTTTTGAATGGATGAAAAAGGAGAATTTCATCAAAGAATTGAAATCTATGAAAAAGGAAAATAAAAGGTATTTCTAGACCCAAAATATACAATTACTGAAATTAAGAACAAATTGGATAGATTTAACATCAGATTAGACAGAAGATAGCAAAATTATTCAACCAGAAGACAGCTCAATAAAATACCCAAACTGAAGCACAGAGAGACAAGGAATAAAAAATGCAGAAAAAACCATAAAATATGTGTGGAACAAAGGCAAAGAATATGTGATTGGCATCCCATACAACAAGAGAAGCAATGCTTGAAGAGGTAAGGACTGAGAATATTCCAAAACTCAAGATGACGACACCCCACAATTTCAAGAATTCTGAGGACTCCAGACAGGATTAATACAAAGAAAACTATATCTAGGCAAATAAACTAAACTTCTGAAAACCAAGGACAATGAGAAAAACTTAAAAGAAGCTAGAGAGGAAAAAAGGACACATTATCTTTAAAGGCATAGTAGAAGGAGCAACAGCTAATTTCTCATCAGAGAGAATGAAAACCAGAAGACAGTGGAATGACATCTCTAAAGAATTGGATGAAAATAGCTGACAACCAAGATTTCTATACTCAAAAATGAAGGGAAAATTGAGATGTCTTAAGGCAAAAAAGAAAGAGCGAGATCGAGAAAGAAAGAAGGAAAGGAAGGAAAGGAAGGAAAGGAAGGAAGGAAGGAAGGAAGGAAGGAAGGAAGGAAGGAAGGAAGGAAGGAAGGAAGGAAGGAAGGAAGGAAGGAAGGAAGGAGAAAAAAGAAAGGAAAGAATAAAGTCAAAATTGCTAAAAGGATTTTTTAAGGCAGAAGGAAATTGTACTGGATAGCATCAGTGAAATGCAAGAAGGAATGAAAAGCTAACATTTTCAAAATCTAAGGTCTACAATCTCCATGCCAACAAAAATTTCACCAATTTAAAGCCAGTGCCTAGCAAACTGATTATCTTTCAGTAAGTGTTTAATAAATAGATAGTGCCAATCAATAAAGGAATAATATTACCTATACCTTGCCTCAAACGAAGTTTCCTCATTTCCATCCTCACTTGACTCAGACCTGTTTTACATTACTGAGGTTATGCACTAACTGTAGAAAAAGGAAGGAAAGGACAATCTAAATGTCCAGTCCTGGGTCTGAAAATGATTCTTTGACTTCAACAGAAGAAAAAATTAAGAAGATAGGTGTCCCCCAAACCTTTCCTTCTACTTAATACTTTTTCTTACTCCAGCAGAGAGATTTCCTCAAGTAATCCTCAATAGCCAAGAAAACCTCTTAAAAGGAAGAATGTCACACATCAGCTGATTCTTTCACTCACAACTAGCAATAATCCCGTACCCTTTTACTCTATTTAGTTATATCTGTACAACAGGAAAGGAAGGTATAGGAGAAATCCCTAAGACTCTGACTTCCATTACATAGTAGCCACCAAATGTATTCAATAATTAACAATCTGAATGGTTCAAAAGCTGCTGCGTGTTTTCATAGAACATATAAGTCTTTCCCCAACCCCTTCAAAGAACGTCCAAGATCAAATGACAGGGAGAAAGAAAATCTAGTCTTAACCAACAAACAATGTTGTCTGCATGCCTTTTTATTTTAGAGGCTTAGAAGCACAATCGGCTTTCTTGGCTGCAAACCTTTTGTTGCCCAGAACACATTGTGCAGGTTTCTTCGTGGCACAGAAGTTCCCTGCAGAGAAAGTCTCCTCCTGAATGGAGTTTCCAAGCACAGATATTTTATTGTGTCTTATTTGCAGCATCCTACAATAAACCCTCTCCCACATGAATACATATTTTCATTATCTTATTTTTAGAAAAACAATTTTGAAAAAAGGAAGTGTGATTTGACATTCTACTTGTAGTAGATTCTTGTGTCTGAGTCTCTCTAGGATCTGGCCACAAATACAGTAATTTTAACACTAGATTTCAGCACAGGAGGCAACAATTCCACTTAGCCATATTACAAGCCATGTGCACTGCGATTGCAAAAAGCCTTCCCACACATTCATTAGTAAAAATATATCATGCAACATGATTATTCACTTTTACAGCATTAAGCGCCTGATCAGAATATGAGTGAAGGGATTAGGTTGAGGGCTCTGCAGTTCAATAAGTCCGATTCTCAGGTTATTCTCAGGTCTTAAAAGTTAGCTTCTATTCCCCCAAGCCACAAAAATAATATTCTATGTATTGCATCAACAGTTAAAAAACTAACAGCATTCTCAAAGTACATAATTTACCAGCTGAGAGAAATTGTATTACCTGGAGAATCTGACCAAATGTACTAAAATTCCAAGAGAGGATAACGGCAATCTTAAATCTAGGAATTTGCTTCTCTAATCAAGTCCATTTTTACCTCTTCCATTCTTTCTTTTATTTCCCATCCTTCCACCCCACCTTCCTTCCCTTCATCCACTGCTTGATTCCTTTATAAAGTATTATCTTAGCAGCTAAGATGCCCCAGATCTGTTTGAGGCACTGAAAATGCAAAGGTAAATAAACCAGGACCCCGCTCTTAAGGAGACAGACTAGACCAGTGGAAAAAATAATGAAAATGCAAAGTGAGACAGATGAGCTGGAGGCTGCTTAACCAAGAGGTGCAGAGAGGAGACAAAGGTGGGCATGGGAATGCATCTTAGCCAAAGAAGAAGGGGCTTGCATAGCCCTGCTCTCAGTTAGGAACTAACGAAGTACTCAGAACTGTTCTGAGCATGCCTGGTGCTAGGGAGGGCTGGTATGCTTTGATTTGCATTTGTAATGTTGGACCCAGAGAAAGTGACTAGTTAATGGGCAGTAGTAAGGGTTTGTCTCAATGTTCCAGTCAGCTAATATTTATTTAGTACTAGTACCTACTACATGGTAGGTCTCTACCAGGGACTGAGATACATGTGTGAACAAAGCAGATACGCTTTCAGCGCTCTTTGTAGCCACAGGCTGGGATATTAGCTCTCTACCTTCTACAACACTTAACTGTGAAGGGAGATATAACCCACAAATACAGAGAAGCTTCAGAGAGATGATGGGAAAAAGCTTTCATGAAGCTCTCAGGGGACTAAGAGATGGGAATTACAGGGAGGGTCACTGTTTGGGTCCAAGAGACAAGTTGTAGGGGTTGAAGGAAAGGGACCTTCTCCCTTCAGCGATAGTCATGTGCTCTGGAACCTTGAGAACTGGGAGTTCTCATTAACCCTTGATGCAGACATGGGTGTCCCACCAAAGACGCCGGCAGGAAAGCAGTGGTGGCCTGTGGCAATGAACAGTCAGAAGGGAGGAACAAGAGAACTTGTATGGGCACACGTGAAACACCCTCTGGGGTCTCTCACAAATACTTGCCTAGAAAGCATTATGCAGATGGAGACAAGAACCAGCGAGTTTTCTCAATTATCTCTGAGGACCTCATTAGTACCCGCAGTCCATTGACCTGGGGTAAGGCTTAGTGGCTTGAAAGGGTGAGTTTTGGAAAGGGCAAAATGTTTGTTGCGAAAGGAACCCAGGTGTGGCAGAAACAGAGAGTGTGAGGACCCTTCATTGTAGAAAAGCTGTGAGAGTAGAAGGAGTAGAAATGTGTGAGCCTTTCCTAGGTTCTGAGGAGGCTCTGCGTGGTAGAGGCGGGGGACACGGGACCCTGACTGGAGCAGACTGGGTGTGAACCTCCCCTCTGGAACCGTGGTTTGGCTGTTGTCAGGGAGAGTTGGATTGCTAAACCACTGGTCTACTCTTTGTAGGGCACAACGGGGTGGGACACTTTCCCTAGAGAGGATTTTCCAGGAAACAAAAACAATTGACTGGCAGGGGCTTTCTGAGAAAAGGGAACAATGAAATATACCCTACAGAATCGCATATAAGCAACACCCGATGATAAACCAGTTTTGGTTCAGTGGAGAAGCTTATCCGAAAGAATGAGTAACTGCTCCCCATTTTGTAAAACCCCCCTCTAAAATGAAAACATATTGTCAGCCAATCAGAACATTTTCTCTCTTGCTTCTGCATTTGCCCTATATAAGCTTCCCCTTTCTACTTCCTTGGTGGAGCTCCTTACCCCTTTTGATTTGGTGTGGCCCAATTCCAAATCTTTTGTTGTTCAATTAAATTTTAGCAAATTTTTTTCAATGCTTCAGTTTATCTTTGACATCTCGAAGAGGTGTCTTTTGGTTCCCCAGTTTTGAAGGGTTGAGCCTCAGGGACAATGGACCTCAAGTCATTTTGAGAAGGAAGACACCTCTACTTTCAAGCTCCAAAGGTCCTGGAATGATCTATAGGAGTGTCAGAATTGACGGTCTTAACATGGACCACTAGGCTGAATAAGCTGAGGCAGAGAACTTAAACACCGTAAGTATGCACAAAGGTAAGTTGTGGCTGGTTAAATATACCAATATGTAAATCTGGTCAGCTCCTATGGATGCATCCACATGTAATCTTTTTCTCTGAACTTGCTTCTCCTCCTTCAGAATTTTCCTTAGACTTCAGTGCCACCACTCATCCAGGAGCCCTTTACTACTTCCACTCAAATTTGGCCATTCACTGATCCTACCTCCAGAACATGTCAGAAATCCACTTCCTCCTATTCATCCTGCTTTTCATTTTATGCAATGATGAGCATGAGCTCACATATACCACTCATGCCCACGGTCTGCCTGCTCCAGCTCTTTATTCTCCCTGGATACTTTCTTCAGCACAGAGGTCACATTAATTCTTCCTTTAGGACTGAGGCTTCCTGCCTAGGATGTGCCTAGTTCTTACTATCCCAGGCACAGACAGAGTAGAACCCAATGTTTATCAGAGTCCTTTTGTAAGAGCACCAGTTTACATTGGGGGCAAATCTTTATAAAGAGACGGCATAAATATTCTAATTCAGCATCTCCCAGTTTGAAAGGGCCAGAAGCATCTTTGTAACATCCTCAGGAGGGTTACTTGCAGTATGGGATTCACCCAGGTATTGGTTATTGGCATTCTTTCTCCATCACTTAAAAATAAGTAGCTCCTACTTCTGGGAGGATGGTTGATTAGAATAGCTTAAGATTAGCCCTGTTCCACAGAAAAGTTAGAGAAGGGACAGGAGGGTGAATGAGGTGGCAATTCAGGAATACAGCTGACCTGGAAGAGCCTTCTGCACCACATGTGGCAGCCCTGGTTGCAGAAGCCAAGGAACTGAGAGGCAGAAAGCTGGAGCCTAGCAGTAAGACGCAGAGCCCATCGGAGTGCATGGATGAGAGCACGTGACTAGGAAGTAAGCCAGGCCTTGTTCCATGGGAGCACTACCCCCACCAGCACAGCCCCATGACCTGCCACTCACCCCACACCCCATGCACCTGAACCCTGTCACCCACTCCCATTCCCTGTCTTCCAGGTGTCCCCACACCACCAGCCCCCAGTACACATATCTGCCACACACCCCCACCCCAAGTGCAGCCCAACCCATCTCTCCTGCACCCCTCCCAAGCACTACCTCCCCCTCCCTGTTCCCTGCAGGCTGTTGCCAGCACATAAAGGTTGTGGGCACTAACCTCCATACCTAGGCTATGCCCACCCCCCAACCATAGTGTCACAGAGCCTCACCTGCCCTCCCTGAGCTCAGTGCATCCCTTTACAGCACTC
>PVIY010051419.1:0-15686 GCA_004026745.1 Myrmecophaga tridactyla
AAGACCTTTGGCTTTCTTGATTATATTCTTAAAGGTAGGATTGGTTGTGGTAGTCCTTTTTCATTCGTTCACTCTCATTTATTTGTCAACATGCATTTATTTAATTCTCTCTATGGTCTAGATTCTTGCTACTCAATTTGTGGGCCTTTGATCAACAGGGCAGTAACCTCAATACCCATGGGAGATAGTGAGTGATGCAGAATTTGGGGCCACATCCTGAGCCCACTGATTCAGAATGTGAACCGTGACAAAAACCACAGGAAATTCTTAGGCACATTTAAGTTTGAGAAGTGCTATATTGTTTCACTTGCTGAGAATTTAGAGATGAAAAACAAAAACAAAAACAAAAACATGTATCTCACGTTCATAAAACTTACAACCTGGTTGATGATATATAAATCAATACATTAACAAATAAACATATACAATTACAAATTGTGATAAGGAAAACAACCAAATAAAATAAGAGAGAGTCACAAGGAGACTATATAGAGTGGATGGCAATGGATGGTCTCTTCCTATTACACCACTCTTAATCAGATACCAGATGAATGACATCTGATGAATGAAGCAGTCGATGAATGAAACAGTAGAAGCTAGGAATTAAGGTTTGAGTTTTCCTAGTAGAGGAATCACATGCAAACATTTAGAGACCAGAAGTTGGCTTTTTGATGAATTGAAAAACATCCATTGTGCCTGGAACACACTGAGTGAGAAAGAGGTGGCAAATTTGAATAATTCAAAAATTCTTTATTACTATGCTTTCAACAGAAATGTGCATGGTTGTCTGAGTGGCTTTAAGAGTTTGCAGGTATCCCCAAAAATCCAGGAAATTTATCTTAACTCATGAATTCCATGGCTTAATTGTGAAAGTTACATAGAGGGTATGTGTCTTAGTTTGCCAAGGCTGCTACAAAAAATAGTATGGACTAATTGGTTTAAACAACAACTTATTGTTTTGCAGTTTTGATGGCTAGAAGTTCAAAATAAAGGTATTGACAGGACATGATTTCTCAGAAGTCTGTAGTGTGTTCTGGTTGTGGCTTGATTGTAATACATAAGAATCTCTACAATCCATCTCCTTCTGTCTTCCCATTCCTGTTAGCCATGTCCTAATTTCCTTGCTTATTAGAACTAGTTCCATTGGATTAAGGCCCATGCTGATTCCACTTGGCCTCAGCTTAATAGCATCTTTGAAGATTCTGTTGACGAATGAATTCACATACACAGGGCCAGGAGTTAGGACTTGAACATGTTTTGTATAGGGCATGATTCAATCCATAACAGTGTGCAGAGCATTATTTTAATTTTCTTGCAATGGGATCTTCTCCTTTTAATAGCATCTAACTCTTTCCTCTGGGTACCAGAATGGAATGGAGCTTGTATTAATATCATAAATACATGTATTCTCAATTTATGCTATCTACCTAGCAATCCCACCACTTTCCTCTCATTTACAAAATAAGGATGGCTTTAAACATTCACACACCACCACAACATAAAATACGCAAGTGTTTCATCTGGTTTAAAAACACACTATGCAAAATATGACCTAAATAATGTAATAGGTTACTAAAACCACTACTTCAGAAAATGCCCAGCTGTTCTTAATACTGATACTGAAGAAAAGAAATTATACAGAACTGTATCCTGTATGCTGATGTGAACCATGTCAATGAAATTTTAGTAAAAATGAGATATTGAAATGTGTAGAAGTTTTCTTAAAATATTTACCAATAGAGATTTGTATTATAGCTTTTAAAAAAAGTCTTACACAATGCATTTCAAGCTGTATTGTTCATATGCACCAGAGGAATTCCAAAATAACATATACTCATCATGAACATTTTTAACTTGACATATAAAAATGCTTATAAGTTAAAAATAGGTGGAAAGGATATAATTTTCAGGAAATTTCAAATATTGACATCTTAAAAGAAATGCTTATATTCTCCCTTTAAATGTATCCTTTGAAATTGAAATATTATAACACCTTCATACTCAATATTCTCTACCTAAAAATATGAAGACAAGATCTTCATTAACAATTGGAACTTTTATATCATTTCTTCTTCTCTGAGAAGTTGTATTTTCATTTTTATCACAGAATTTTATCCTAATATAATTAATATTTTATGTTTGAAAGTTTTATTGATCACCTTATCATATTTCTCTCAAGAATACAAACACATTAATTTTAAAAAATTTTCCCTGATCATCAAACCCTGAATTAATTTTTGCCTTTCAGATTGAATTAACATGACAATTATTAAAGCTACATAATTGAATTTATTTTAAACTTTTTCTAAATAATTAATGTAAATAAAAAGAAAACTTAAAGTAAATGTATTTCTTAAGAAATGAAGAGGGAGATTTTCCAATAATTTCATAACATTTATCATGGTTATTTTATATTAGGTTGAATAGGATTTATCAAGAATTTTATTATTTATCTAAATGTTAGTATTGAAGACATTTACTTATATAATATGTATAAGTAATTGGTAGAAATTTTCTATAATATTGTTACTGAAATTTTTTAAGTACTACAAAATTTTATATCAAAGGCCAAGTAGGTATAATTTACAAAAAATTGATAATGACGATCTCTAAGTATATAACTTCACTAGGCCTTTCTTCCCCATTGTTGCAAGCAAAGAACTGAAGGTCAACAGAGCAGGAAATGTATGTGATGTTCAGACACTGAAATCATTCATTTTTTCCACCCAGCACCTATCCCTTCGAAATGTTTTTCCATCATAGGCAGTTCCCACAGTACATTAGGATGAGGCAGAAGATTCCTCTCTTTTGTGAACAGATGCAAAGGTTCTTTACAAAGGGGCTTGTGAAAGGGGAGATTGGAAAGGACAAGCTGCTGGACTGGCAGTTCCCATATCAGAAAGCAGGTCCATATAAGACGTCAGCCCATCTTCATGTGAAAATGAGCTAAAGGAAAGCTAGTGGGCAGGTCACAAAATCTCCCCAGAAACTGTACTAAATCATGGGCAGGAAGCAGTTTATATCACAGAACAATTCTGTATTAGTCAGTGTTCTCTAGGGAACCAGAAGGGACAAGAGGTAACTGCAAATAATATAATTTTAGAAGAATTGTCTCACGTGACTGTGGGGATGCACAAGTTCAAATTCCACAGGGCAGAATGCAAGCTGGGAACCCTGATGAAGGTTCTCATTGAATTCCCTAGCAGAAGCTAGCTGCCTAATAGAATTGGAAATTCTCTCTTCCTTTTAAAGCCTTCATCTGATTGGACAAGACTTTTCTCACTGTTGAAGGCAATCTTCTCAGTTGATTGTAGATGTAATCAGCCATAGATGCATTCAACTTGTTGATGATTTCAGTCCAAAAATATCCCCATAACAACAATCAGCTCAGTGCTTGCTTGACCAAACAGTAGTACCCCAAAGCCTGACCAAGGTGATGTATGAACTTAACAATCAAATTCCACCCCCTGTTAACCTGGCAGCCATATACATCTCCTTAAATCATACCTAATCTCTAAGTAAAAAAATAGTCATATTTTCACCTAGCAATGCTCAACTGTCCTGCATACAATCAGAAATGCACAACCCCCCACCAAATAGGGTGCAAGTCATTGGGTAATAGTCACTCTTAAATTTGACAACCTATAATTTAAGCACTATGACATGAAACTACTACAAGTTATGCCATATGATAAAGGGATAAGATAGGAAAGAAAATGAAGATATTTGCTTTGTGTCCATATATAAACATATTCATAAACAAGGAGGAAATACTCATAACCATTACAGCCCTCATTTTTGTAACTAGTCACTTGGTTCTTGCTTGTATTTATAGCTACCTTCTTCTTCCACTCGCATTCCATACTCCCCTTACCCTCAAGCAACCCAGCTGGCCATGGTTTTTCACCTAGTGAGGTGACCCAAGTCTTCATGAATTTCTGGGTCTTGATAGTGATTTCTGGATTGGGTTGTTGTAGTATTCCATTGACTTTAATCCCAAGGGATGTGAACACTAAGAGATGCCCTACGGGATCTCCTGTATTCCGGAAAACTCTCTTTATCTCCATTGTGTAGTCTCAGTCTTATTTACCTTTGACAGTTAAGATCAATAATGCCAGTCAGAACAGTAATTCCCTTCTTTGCCTGTTGATTCAGATGCATGAGAAGTCCAAAATGGCCAAGGGGCAGTTCTAACTTGCAGATCAGTAGAATAATTGTTGTATCTCCTGGAGGAACCAGTCCTCCTTTTGAAACTAAGTCTTGAAGACAAGCAGAGCTTAAAGTTGGAGGGACAGGGAGAAGAAACTTTTTAGTGAATCACCAAGGATAAATGTGAGTGGGGCCACTATAATTTCAAACACTTTATTCCTGGACCTATGAATCCTGGCTATGGGAGAAACTGTGCCACAGAGTGGAGGCTGATTTAGAGCATACACAGCCTCCTAAAGAACATTGCTTCAGTTATGTTGGTATTGCTACGTAAATGGCAAAACTGAGTCTACAAAAGCCACTCCACTATTCTGTCAATCTAGCTGCTTCAGGAGGATGGGGATTATGGTAAGAATAGTGCACTCCACCAGTGTGTGCCCATTTCCACACTTCATTTGCTGTGAAGAGGGTGCCTTGATCAGAAGCAAAGCTGTGTGGAATACCCTGATGGTGGATAATGCATTCTGTAAGTCTACAGATAATAATTATGGCAGAAGCATTGCCTGTAGGGAAGGCAAACCCATATTCGGATTATATTTCTATTATTAGAACAAAACACTGCCCCTTCCATGTTGGAAGTGGTCCAATGTCATCAAACCTATCACCATGTAGCAGGCTGGTCACCTTGGGCCATGGTGTTGTATTGGGGACTGAGTGTTGGTCTCTGCTTTAACAGATTGGCATGCAGAAGTGTCTGTTATCAGGTTCACATCAATGATTGTAAGTCCATGTTCCTGAGTCCATGCATAACCCTCATCCTTGGCTACTTTGTTCATGAGCCCATTGGGCAATGATGGGAGTGACTAGGGAAGAAGCTGACTGGTATCCACAGGATGGGTCATCTTATCCATTTATTATTATATACTCCTCTGCTGAAATCACACTCTAGTATAAGCACTCACATGGGACACAAATATCTTCATGTTTTTGCCCACTCAGAAAGTTCTATCCATATACCTCTTGGGCACACCTCTTTGTCATCAATTGTCCAATCATGTTCTTTCTATGTCTTTGATCATCATCCTTCAGGGATGTCCCAGAAAGGAGCTGGAATGCTGTAACTCTCTATTTTCAGGAGGTAACTGCATTGTCATCAATTGTCCAATCATGTTCATTCTATGTCTTTGATCATCATCCTTCAGGGATGTCCCAGAAAGGAGCTGGAATGCTGTAACTCTCTATTTTCAGGAGGTAACTGCATATTGTGTAGAGCTATTTGCAAAGAAGACTGAAGTTATCTCTTCTTCAGTCAACTGATTATAAGGAACTCCCCCCAAGAATCCATAGCTATGGGCTGGGAAAAGAAGGTAGTATGGTGGGAGTAAGGATCATGGTCATTAGGGCCTCTTTCTCGTGTAACTTACTTGTGCCTTCAGGACCTGATCAAGCTCTAGCTAATATATACCACTTCCATTTTTGATGAAGTGCTGCTGTGCACAAACAACTATATGGCTTGGTGGGTCATATAATGCCCAGTCATGATAGGCAACTTAGGTCTCTTGGAAACTTGGTGGACCATGGTTAAGCATTTGGTCTCTACTGAGACCCAGTAGTAGGTCAAAAGCTTCAGATAATGGCAAGAGCTCCAAAATCTTAGGGCTTTTTGTTGTGATTCTCCTATAGTGGCCTGCCAAAGACTCCAGACAGCACATCCATTTGCCATTGACAATTCCAACACCATCGGATCTGCTGGGTCATTTGGTGCAAATAACAGAGTCTGAAGCTGTCACAGTGCATTCTTTTGTTCTGGTCACTAGTCAAAACTAGCTGCTTTTTAGGTCACTTAGTAAGTGGGCCAGAGTAACACACCCAAATGCAGAATATAGTTGTTTCCAAAATCTAAAAAGAACAACTAGATGTTGTGCCTCCTTTTTCGTTGTAGGAGGGGTCAGATGCAACTGCTTTTTCTTCACCTTAGATGACTATCTCAAAATGCCCCACATAGCTAAACATCTAAAAAGTCACTGAGGTGGAAGTTCCTTATATTTTCATTGGATTTATCTCTCATTTTTTGACATGCAAATGCCTTACTAAATCTAGAGTGGTTGTTTCTTCTTGATCCCTAGGTCCAATCAACATAATATCATCAATACAATGGACCAGTGTGATGCCTTGTGGGAGAGAGAGATGATCAAGTTCCTTTCACACTAGATTATGACAAAGGGCTAGTGAGTTGATATAACCCTGAGGTAGGATACTGAGGCTGTATTGTATTGCTGGCCTTACAAGCTGAAAGCAAAGTTTTTCTAGTGGTCTTTACTACTAGCAATTGACAAAAAGGCATTTGCCAGATCAATATCTACATATCAGGTACTGGGGGATGCATTGATCTATTCGAGCAATAAAACCACCTCTGAAACAGCAGCTGCAATTGAATCACATACCTGGTTAAGTTTATGATAATCCATGGTCATCCTCCATGATTCATCTGTTTTCTTCACAGGCCAAAACAGGAGAGTTGAATGGAGATGTAGTGGGAATCACTATCCTTGCAGCCTTCAGGTCTTTGGCAGTGGCTCTAATCTTATAATCTCTCCAAGAATCTCGTATTGCTTTGATTTACTATTTTGTTAGGTGGGGTAAGTTCTACTGGCTTCCACTTGGTCTTTCCTGCCATAACGGCCATCACTTCACAAAACAGAAAACCAATGTGGGGATTTTGCCAGTTCCTGAGTATGTCTATTCTAATTATTCCTTCTGGAACTGGAGAAGTAACAACAGATTGGATCGTGGGATGCACTGGACCAACTGTGAGACAAATCTGAGCTAAACCCCATTGAGCACTTGACCTCCATAAGCCCCTACTCTGGACAGCAGTGATGCTTTGAATCTCTTGGAATTAAGATAAAGTTGGAGCCAGAGTCTAATAATATCTGAAATGTCTGATCATTTACTTTTCTTCAATGTACAGTTATTCTGGTAAATGGCTCTACGTCTTTTTAGAGAAGGCTGGCAGGAAGATTAATGGTGTATATTTTTGGCAATGCAACACGGTCCTTCCTCAAGGGTACCCAGGCCCCCTTTCTTTCAAGGTGCTCTGGATCTGCAAACTCTCTCAAGCCTGGAAATTGAGTAAAGAGCAACGAATCTCTGTTTTTGTAATTCAGGTTAGGCTTTTGTTCACTTGACCTAGAACTCTTCTTCTTATGCAGATCAAGTAAGAATTAACTAGACTGGTCCTCTATTTTCCTTCTAGGTTCCCTATGATCCACTAGCCAATGTTGTAGATCTCCGTGAACCATACTATTTTTTTTTTCTTTGAGGATAGCTGTTGCTGAGTTTGGAACAGGTAAAGCAAGACAGGCCTGGGATATCTTAGTTAATGGTGAGCAAGTGATGCTTTCAGAGATTTTTGGGGTCGAATTGAGAGGTTTAAAAGAGGCCAGCCCATAAAGGTGAACAAGCAATGACAATGCAACCAAATAATGCCATAAAGTGAAGCAGTTTGTGTTTGTACAGGAGCTTATAAAAATACACACACATATTTTTAAACAGGTTATATGGAGCATGTTCACAGACTATGACAAGGCATTGGTATTACAAGCGTAAACTTTCAGTTGAAGAAAAGATAATATATAGCTTGAACAAGATTATAAGCCTTACATTAAAATTAATATTGTGAAAAGACCAATTGTGGTTTCTTAGTAATGAACCATACTATTTTGATTGCTGTTTATAGTTTGCTATCCATTACACTAGCCATAGTCACTTTGTCTTAGGTAATTACGTATTGCCACTTGGCTTCTGCCAACTCGGGAGTCAATCATTCCCATTGTGTTTAAGTATCCAAGTTCAGAGACAGAATTTTCCATAATAATATCTAGAACTACAGAAAAGAGCAATCACAGAGCTCTTCAGGGAAGATGGAATTAGTCTCACAAATTTATTCCTCATAGTCCTGGTAAAAGTTCTTCTCTGGACATTCTTAGAATAGGTGAACAGTTCTTGCATGATACATCCACCATAATATTCCAATCTCTTAAGCCTTTGGATTGCTTCATCTATGTCTGTACCAGTGCAGTTCTGGTATTTTGACCTCAGTTGATTTTGGCCACCTTTTGTTCCATGTTTCAGCCAACCATCCTTACAAGCTATTAGAGCCATTTCTAACCCCTTGAGCTACAACATTTCACTGGGAATCTCTGCTAAGTGGGCTGACATCAATACATTCATCCTGATCCAACTTTATATTCTTTCTACCATTATCCTGCACCCTTAATATCCATTCCTACAAAAAGTTCCCCTGATTTATATCTATATAAATTAGAAAACTCAAGTAGTTATTTTGGAATATAGTGTACCACTTTATTGATCACACTTTGTACCTCACCTTTTGGGTCCTTTGTGGCTGCAGTCTAGTTATAGGTCTAGAAGAGGTGTGGTCGGGCTAAGCCATGAGAAAAATTAGAAATGTCTTGAAAGCCAATTATCTCCATTGCAGTTTCACCTGATGAAACAGCATTACTCTCTTCAGATAGAGCAGTGAGGGCTGTTAGCTCAGTGGAGGGAGTTAGAGGTGTATCAGGCACACCAGGATTAATGTCTTCAGATGTAGGTTGGATGCAAGTTTCCTTAGCGCAGCCTGGAGTTTAGGTGGCTGGTTCTTCAGAGCAGACCATTACAGATTTATCTGACAAAGACTCAGTAGAATTTTAGGCTTTCAATTTCAACACCGCCATCATTATCAACCCATATGTCCCCACTGTAATTTTCAAGATCCATTCCTTTCCAATCAATGCCCTCCCTCTGACAGGAGACACCCTACAAGTTTGGGAATTCAATTTACACTGTAATTCAGCCAACTGCACAATAAGACTCCTGGTCTGATTTTCAAAAATCTCATTCTGCAGCTAAATGAAATAAGATTTTCTTTCAGGGCACGATAGAAGTGTTCATGTCCTTCTTGTGGTGCTTAAGTTGCAAATTTGGAGACTTAGGTGCATAACTTTCATTTATAATGATACCCGGCATATTTAGGAACATCCAGCCAACATTATTATAATTCTTAACTCCACAGAACTGTTAAGGTGTCAAAAACACCCACCCCTCAAAGCCTTGCATTTTATAAACATTTGAGTAGCTATATCCAGTGGTGATATTTGGCCTACCTCTATTGCCAACTTGGGCAGTGGACTATCAGTGCCATCTTGATTATTGGAAATAGACTTTTTGGTACCTTTCAATCTAGTCAGTTTAGAGAAGCAACTCCCCAAACCTCAAAACCAATTCAGAAATCTCATCCTTAAGATTCTATTTCTCATGAACTACTCCCTGTACCAAAGCTGTATTAGTTAGAGTTCTCTAGAACGGATGGAAGATTAAACATTATGAAATTTTTGTAAGAATTGTCTCACATGATTATGAGGGATGAGAAAGTCTAAATCCCACAGGGCAGGCAGCAAGCTGGGAACTCTGATGAAGGTTTTCAATGAATTCCCCAGAAGAAACCAGTTGGCTGAAGCTGAGTTGGAAATTCTCTTCTGACCATTGAAATCATTATTTTTCCTTTTAAAGGCTTCAGCTGATTGGATGAGACATCTCTCATTGTTGAAGAAAGTCTCCTCAGTTGTTTCTAGATGTAGTCAGTCAAAGATGCAGTAAATTTACTGATGATTTAAGTCCAGGGAATGGGAAATGTCCTCACATCAGCAATCAGGCCAGTGCTTGCTTGACCAAACAGGAAGACTCCAAAACCTGGCCAAGTTGACACATGAATTTAACCACCTCAGTTTCTCTGCTGCTTTTACAACTTCAAAATCTGTAATTTGGTGATATCACCTTGATTATTAAACATAACCTCTATAAAATACACATGTGATGTTTCAAATGCATAATTTCCTGGGGAACTGCAAAATGTTTTAAGTAATTGAAATTATGTTATTTCTTTATTAACCTTTTAAACTTCTGCCAGAAAAATGCCAGGTTCCTTTGCCAAACATGCAGATTTGGATTTTGGAATAACTGACCTTGAATCATTCTTTCAACAATATTTAGAGAGTAGAGCCAGTTAAATTTTAAGAACTTTTAAGGCCATCTTATTTTGTGGCAATAAAACCATGACCACCTAAAGTTGGTTAAGTGTCTTTTTTTCTCTCCATGGGCAGAGGCTAAACACAACACAATTTAAATTAATTTGATTATTTTTTCAACAAGTAAATATTGAATACTATTTTATGGAAAAACTTCTTGGCACTGAGAATAGAGTTGAGAATGATCAAAGTTCCTTTCAAAAAGGACCTTTGCTTATAGAGGAGGAGACAAACAAAAGAAAACCAAAACTAAAGGTAATATTTGGTAGGTAGTGAGTGATAAGTGGAATGAAGAAGAAAATAGAGCAAAGCACATTTGCTCAAAGAATAGAGTAAAGGGAGACAGTCCAGTTTACATATCTGTGGAGTTCACATTTTAGACAATAGTGTTGAATTTGAGACACCATGGTATACGGTACATTTAAAGAGCTTATTTTGGGCTTTGAACTCCAAACCTTAGTCCCACCTATTAATATTTGCATGTTGGGAAATGCTGCTTTAGGCTGATCATCCATCCTTTTGAAATACTATTCCCCTGAGAGGAGGTACAATGCAATCATTTAATTTTTTTCTTAATAAATTACCATCATATTGCAGACCTAGATGTGAGATTGCATTTAGATATTCTTAATTGGAGTTTTGGCTGTTTTCTAACTTATTTATGGCCTCATTTCACTAGTTGCTAAAGTGCTGCCCGTATGGTGGGAGGGTGACTTACCTTCGTGCCTGTGCACATTGTTACTCATGCAAACCGAACACAAAGACCTCTCATATGAATGATGTTTTGCTTCTTTAATTCTGAAGTTACAAAGTAGCAGCCTCACTTAATGAATGACTCCCTGGATACGTGGGATATGAAGTCATTAAAGTATGTTTAGAAAGAAGGGGAATGGAGGACATGAATCTATTTTATCTGATCTGTGTAGAGAACATTCCCTGTGACCCTCAGTCTCAAGGTGGTAGGAACGTGCAGGTCCCATGTGAGCATTAATGACCAAGAGCAGATACTGATCATACAGGTGGAGCCACCATGGAATCCACTTCTTAGAAGACAAAAGACAAGGGAATGTCAATAAAAGACTTGAAACATTTTATTTTTTTCTCTACTATATCTCTCCCTAAGTTGACCGAGGATGCAATAGTGGCCAGTAGACAAATAGTCATGCATACAATTAATCTCCTCAGAGACCATAGAGACTTCATAAACACAGACTTGCAATCTATAACGAAGAGTAAAGTCCCGTATATGTCAATAATGTATAAATTCACTATTTTTTTTCACTAAGAATGAAGTCCTTAGGCCCTTAATAGAGGGCCTCATGACTACAAAAATTCCCTTTCATTCCCTCTCCCTATTGTTTATTGAGAACATCCCTTTACTTTATACCTCACACAGTGCTTACATTTTCCTGAGTCACTAAGTCACTCTGTCACTCAGTCAATACCTATTTATCGAGAGTTTACCAATTACCAGTTGCTCTTGTAGGTGTTGAGGATACACTGTTGAGTAAGAGAGGCTGTACCTAGAGCTGTGGTAGGAAATTCTGCTTTGGTTCATGTATATATGAAGGCCCTTAGAGTAAGACCAGGAGGTAATTGTGTGAAGATATGGGGAAGAGATTTCCAAGAAGAATGAACAGGGAATGCACAAGCCATGAGGTAGGAAGGAGCTTGCATTATAGAGACAAAAGCCTGAGTGACTGGGGCAAGGAGAATGAGTCGAAGAGAAAAGAAAGATGAGTTCTAGTGGTGGGAATGAGTCAGAAACATGTCCAGCCTTGCAGCTCATAATAAGTTGCTTAACATTTATTTCAGTGGAGATGAGAAGCATTATGGGCTTTACCAGGTACATGATAGAAAATCACTCTAGCCTTCACTAAATGGATTATTGTAAGCCAAGTATACTTTACAGGAAAAACAGCAAGAAGTCTGCTGAGATAGTCCAGATGACAAATGATAATAGCTTGGACTAGGATTATAATGGAGATGGTGAGATTCAGGAGGAATTTTGCTGGTAGAGTGAACAGTACTTACTATTGTACAAAATATCAGATGTGAGCGAAATAAATAAATAATTGGGCAACTACTCAGTTTGGGGCTTGACAACTAACTGCATGGATAGAGGTGCCATTCCCTGAGAAGGGAAGTCTTAGAGAATGGAGGGAATTGTCCTGATTAGTTATGTTTTGGTTATATCTATAGTTTGTGACAAGAGGACTGGATATGGTAAAAATGGAAAAAAAGAAGGATGCTTCTATTAATTTGGAAAAATCATGGCAACTATTTCCAGGGTTTACTCTGTTTCTCCTCTCTCTCCTTTCCTTGGAGGACTCCAATTACAGGCATATTAATTATTCCACACTCGATGTTCTGTTCAATTTTTTTCAATCATTTTTCTCTGTTTTATTTTGGATAGTTTGTTTATCTACTTCTTTAAGTTCACTAATTTTTTCTTCTTCTACATCTATTCAGTGAATTTTTCACCTTCAACATTATAATCTTCAGTTCTAAAAGCTTGGTTTGGATCTCTTTTTAGTGTTCTATGTTTTACTTAATATGATTAATCTTTCCTATACCTTCTTGAATATATTGAATATAGCTATCTTAGTGGTTTTAACTACCTTGTCTATTAATCCTATCATTTATGTCATTTCTGGGTTTGTTTCTACGGATCAATTTTGTTCCTAATTATGGATAACATTTCCTGCTTCTTTGAATGCCTGGTAATTTTTTATTACATTTCAGCCATTGTGGATTCTATCTTCTTAGCTTCTGGCCACATTTGAATTTTTATAAATATTTCTGAGCTTTTTCTTTCCTCAAATATGGTTGTTCCTTAGAAATTGTTTCCTTCTTTTAAGCTTTGCTAGTTGCTATCAGAGCAGTCTTTCATTTTTCCCATTCCTGAGACCTCTGAGTATTGTTATACTGATGCCAGTCAATTGTTTATTTTTCTTACCATCAGAGATCATTGTCCTAGTTGCCTGTCTTATATGGTTTATGGTAATTTAATCTATTGCTGTTTGTCCTATTGATTATTTCATTTAATCACTACATGGTTCTTTCCCCAGTTTCAAGTAGTTTCCTTGCACATATACACATATACACAGTCAAAAGCTCAGCGGGATGCTCTGTAGATTTTTGGAGCTTTTCTACCTTTCTCTCTGCATGTAACTCTCTCCTCGACATTACTCTGGACTATGAACTCTGGACACTTTAGCCTCTTGGACTCCCATCCCTGTCCTCAACTCAGAGTCTGCTGGGTCCATCTTAGTAGCCTCTACTTGTAGGGTGGTCTGGAAACTCTCTCTCTGGACAGTAAGCAGGGGCAGAGGACGCATCTTGTTTTCCAACCCTTAGAGATAATTGCCTGGTTGTTTGATGTTCAGTGTCTTAAATGGTTGTTCCATATATTTTGTCTAGTATTTTAACTGTGTAGGAAGGAGGTAAAATTGTTTTAGCTTTATATGGTTAACTCATAATATTGTAATGAATTATTTTGTATTTTTGAACTTTTATTAATTTATTTTTGTGAATTGTTTTAAATAGCAAGAAGAAAAACAAAGGGATTAAATTTATTAAAATTCAATTCTAAACAATTTTTAATTTGTCCTGGAAGTTGGGGAGGCAGATTGCAGTCTCTATTGTGGTTTTAAGATAACTTAATTTGCAGTTAATTATTTCTACAATGGTGAATACAAGCACAAATTACAAATACATATACCTCTAGGCTCCCTAGCCTGTGAACAATGTACTACAGTAGTACATTTCAAGTGAAGAATTTCCAGGTCAGCTGCTCTCTTATGCCTTGCTGAATAACTGCCTCAAGGGTTAAATGCTCTTTTAGGGTCCTATTAATTGGCCTGTGCTTTTTGTTTATTTGTTTGTCTGTTGTCATTATTTCTTAAGCAGCTCAGCAAAGTGGTTTATAGGCTGCCCCAGAGAAAGTAAAAGTAAACATGTAACTGCATACATTCCTATTGCATTATAAAGGTTTTCTTTATTATTATTATTAAAACCTTATGGTTGCAGTTCTATAGAAAAAGTCTCGTAGACTTTCCTCAATACTCTTCATACACAACCTAGTTCTGTTCACTACAATGGATATAATTTCTATCCTAATTTTTGGGTGTGATTCAAATAGTTTTAAACAATCATTTCTTAAAAATTGCTATTAGTTTCAATGAGACACTCAAAATACATAATTTACCTCCAACTTTCCACAGCCACAGAGGATGGGCAGGCCAAATGATCTTTGCTACTGCTGTATTAATTCAATTTGGCAATGTGTTTCAACATTCAATATGTTGGAAAGATTCACGAACAGGAAATAGTTAAATATCAGTAAATGTTTATAGATGACAAATTCTGTAGTGGCCATTAACCCCTGTGTTTTCCAAGTGTCATAGAATATTTTAATTATACAAACCCCTTTAAATTTTAACATCACCAGAGTAGCTCAAGGCAAACACTCTAATTTGACTTAAATGTGAGCTATTTACTCCAATTTAAAAAAAAATAAAATCATAAAAAATGTCATAATGTATCTAAAATTTGGGGACCGTATACAGTATTCAAAAAATAAATATAAATTTTGGTATTGCTTTACCTAATGGCACATGAATTAAAACTGCATTACAACGAAATTGCTGCTGAACATTCCCATTAATATCAAATGAATTCATTATGACCAGCATAGTTATAATGAATACTAAATGAAATAATAATAATGAACCATTTAAAGTGTTACCTAATTGTTTTATTTCATTTTTATGTATATTTTGGTCCTATTTTAACTGCTAGGTTAATAGAGAATGACATTAAATAATTCATTTTCTTGCCTAATATTGGATAATGTATTCACAGTGATTTCTAACAATCTCTATATTTAACCCTTTTTGTGTTACCTCAACCTTTCCACTTATTGTCTCCTTACTTGATACTGCTCTCAAAACTGGATGCAAAAATATAGACTTTAATTTCATATGAAAAAAGAAGCATTAAGAAATAAAGTGACTCTGTGCCAAAGACAACTTCATGATATGCCTGGGTAATCCACACAGAGGCCTAAAAATGGCGAAGTTGGTCTACTAGTGTCTATGTTTAGATGCGACAAAAAGCAAACAGTAACAACAGAAACAAGCACTCATTTTTTTGGTTAGTTTTTCTGTTTCTGCTTATACAGGTAAGAGGATCATTTGCACGAAAGTTCTACTTTTTAAAAAAGGAAACTGCAATCTACTTAAATATTATTTATTATTAAAAGTTTAATTTTTAAAATTTTAATTAGTCATTTGCCTTTAGATTATTTAGAGACCCGCTAAATTCATTTAATATTATCAACTGCTGTGTCATTGAATAGAACTGTGATAAAATCTATTTTCCATGACTTTGGAGTATAGGAACTCACATTTCTCCCTTATGTCTATCATCCAATGTCTCCTCCCC
>PVIY010051420.1:0-15674 GCA_004026745.1 Myrmecophaga tridactyla
CCGAGCCCGGGCCGCCACTTCACAGGCACATGCCAGGCCGGGAGGGGGTGGCTTGCCTGTCCTCTATGGCTTCTGAGTCCCTCTCCCCAGGGACTGCAACCCACCCTTGGCCCAGGCCAGTGTCCGATGGCAGCCCACAGGTGGCCTGCTCCGAATTCCCTGAAGGCCAGTGTCCCAAGGCCGGGCCCCGGGAGGACAGCACCCACCATGTCTGGACTCCCAGTCTGCTGAGAGGATGGTCTGGCCAGCCATGGGCCCCCCTCCCCAGTCACCCTAAGGCTACCCCAGGAATGACCCTGCCTTCCCTGGTCCCCAAGGACCCTGGCAGGCCCCAGCTGGTGCTGGGGAGACCCCTGCCCTGGAGAGAGAGGCTGGGGAGCACGATGGTCAGATACGCGGGGTGCCCCTGGCCCCACTGCCCCATGCTGGGGGGACTGTCCACCTCGTGGGGTATGCTCAGTACCAATGTCACGTCCTCAGTCACATGGGCCTCCTGGTAACTCTGCCTGCCCGTCCCCCGCAGCTAAGGTGCCAGCCCCCCTCAACAGCAGCCCCTGAGGGTCGGGGGTTCACTTCTGGCCATGTGGCCCCCCAGGCCAAGCTGTGACTGCCTGCCAGCCACAGGGCCTGCAGGACGATGGCCCGGCCCTGCCCCTCCGCGAGAGAAGTGCTGGCCCCTCTCAGCCTCCCCTGGAGCGGGAGACCCACTGGGCCTCTTGGGAGGAGGGCTGGGGTGGCAGATGATGGCAACAGTGACAGGAGGCCCTGCGAGGCAGCGGGAGAGGGGCTGCCCGCCCGAGACTTGGATGCAGAGGTGGGGGCGGGTGGGGAAGCATCTGGGCCACCTGAGGCCCTGCTGGAGGCCGGGGCAGGCAGGCTCTCAGGGTCCCCAGGCCTCCCGAGGAGCAGCAGAGGGGCACCTGCCCAGCACCAGCCACCCCGAGGCTGCTACCCTCCTGCTGGGTATCCCTGGGCAGGGTCTGGACCTGTCTGGAGAGAACGGGGGCTAGGCCCTTGGCGGCCACCCGTGGGCCTGGGCAGGGGCCTCTCCCGTCCTGCAGAGCCCGCTCAGGGCTGAGCCCGGCCCCCTCCCCGAGGAGACCCCGCATGGGCTCAGGCACGCCTGGCACGTACAGCCAGTGAGCTCAGAGACCAGAAACACGTGGGATGGGCACTGTGTGGAGTGGAGAAGGAGTCCAAGCGTCCAACACGGGGAGAAGAAGTCCAAGCGTCCATCAAAAAGCGACTGGACAAACCAAACGCGGCCCCCTGTGCGGCGGACACCACTCAGCCATCTCAAGGAACGACCCGCCGGGACACGCTGCTCCACGCATGGGCTCTGCAGCCCACGTGGCATGGGACCAGCTGGGCACAGAGGCCACCTGCTGTGCCTTCCATTTACGAGGGCCCAGGAGAGACCAGGGCAGAGAGCCCGAGGGGCGGGGCACAGAGGGCGAGGGTGGGGGGTTCCCTCTGAGGGGGTGGAGAGTTCTACCACCCACAGCAGCGATGGAGGCACGTGTCTGTGAGCCCCTAATCCACGAGCTCAGATGCAGGGGAGCTGTCCATCTGCGGGGTGAGGGCGAATGGGGAGACGGCAAGAGCACCCCGTGCCGCTACTCCTGGAATCGGCCATGGCCATCGGGAAGGGGGTGGGGAGGTCCCCAAATGCCTGAGGGCTATTGGGGGCCCTTGCACTGCTGACTTCTCCCTGCCCCCCTCTTCCTTCCCCCCACCTTGGAGCATCTCCTTTCCCCGCTCGCCTTCCTCACATCCAGTAACGTCTCCCACCCGTGGGACTGGTCTGCGGGGAGACGGAGGTTGAGTTCAGACCTCAGAGGATGGTGTGGGATCCTCCTCTGGACCCCCAAAGCCCCAGCCCAGGGGGAATTTGAAGAGGCGCTGCATCTGTCTTGTCCCCCCAGTGTCCCCCGGAGGCAGGACACTCGCACTCTCGGTTTCCTTCCATGCGACCCCTGACCACCTCCCACACCGAAGGACTTCCTGTGAGTCTAACCTTAGTCCCTCTTGCTGCAGAACAAAGGCCAAAACCTTAGTCTCCCTCTCCGAGGGTGGCTTGGGGGTCTGGGAGGGGCCCTGGTACTCCCGAGCCCCCATACCTCTGTGCCTTTGGCAGTGAGGAGGACACGGAGACCCCGGGGCTTCTCAGCAGACCCCTCCCACCCCGGGGCTCGGACCCGCCAGCCGCGTTTTATGGTCCGGGAGCACGGAGGGCTCCCGGCACTTCGCACAAAGGCTCCCGCCAGGAGTGGAGGCACATGGGTTCACATTGGGATCATAAACGTAATTAGGAGATTTTTATTTTCAAGTAGCACTTCTGAAATCTATAAACTTGCACTAATATACTGATTTTTAAAACACAAGAATTTTATTGCTCTGTGAGTCAGAGCCTGTCAGCCGTGAGGCTGGGTACGGACTCCTTCCAGGGCACAGGCAGCCCGCGTCCACCCTCACGGGACAGAGACCACCCGCGAGGGCGGGCTGCCTCCCCCAACCTCTCCTCGCCAAGCTCACACCCCTCCACCCTGCTCCCCAGTGCTCCCGAGACCCTGCCTCTGCACACGCTGTTCCCTGCCCCTGCAACACCCTTCCAGGCTCCAGCTCGTCCCACAAAATGGCTCCTGCAGGGCTGTCGGGGCTCCCGGGTTGCGGAGACCTGGCCAGAGGTGTTCAGGAGCCCCTGGGGCCTACCCTTGGACCCTGCACCCCGCTCTGTGCCGTGAGGTCTCAGCCTCAGTGGGTGCCTGTCCTAGGGCTCTGCCCAGCACAGCGGCCTGCCCTGTGAGCCCCCCAGGCTGACCACAGGCCAGCGGCAGATGTGTGAGCACCGTACTGTGGCTCCCCTTTGTCCCAGGCCACACCTGGGCCACCCACAGCCATTGTGGTGGATCACAAAGGAGGTGCCTGGAGAAGCTGGTGGGGCCTTGGGGGCCGGCCCCCCAGCCTACCATTGGCCCCTCCCCAGGGCCAAGCCAGGGGCTTCCTTCCTGACCACTAGTGCCCCGCATCCCACTCTCCAGACATGGGACTCTCTCCAACCCAAGATTTTCCCTTTTCCCAACAGACGTCAAGTTCTGATGCTCCCCTGGCCCTGGATACTCCAGGCCCCAGATACTCCGGGATTATATACAGAGTATACTCCATCATACTCAAGGGCCCAGACACTCTCCAGGTTCCAGATACTCTCCACTATCTGGATTCTAAACGTTCGCAAGTCCCAGATACTCCCAGGCCTCAGATGCTCCTTGGGTTCCAGATACTCCCAGGCCCTGGAGACTCCCACGCTGTGATGCTCACAGGCCCCTCCCCCCTCCCCCTCATGCAGTTCCCAAACCCTGGGGTGGACTCGTGGCATGTCCCAGGTCCCGGCACCCCAGGCCCTGCGGGTAGGAAGGCTGGTGGACCTCTGCAGGTCGGCAGGGGGCCGGGACCAGGGGCCAGGCAGGAACGGCCAGGACCCTCGAGAACCCGGGTCCACCGGGAAGTCCTCCTGGCTTCTCCCTGTGGCCCTGCCACCCACTACCACCCAGAGCACTGCTGTGAGCAACCCCACCACCCCCGGGGGTGACTGGACAAGCTTGGCACAGGATGCTTCCCCAAACCCCTTGAGTGGGGATGGCCTGGAGCCTGGGGCCAGTCAGTGACTGGGTAGGGGTCCAGGCTGCCCCGGCCCCTCTGCTCCTTAGCCAACCCCCAGCCCGCAGAGCAGCAGCTCAGCACACGGCCAGGCCAGGAAGCACCGAGGCAGGGCTGGGGGCCAGGCTGGGGAACTCCGGCGGGCTTTGGACAGGAGTGAGAAGGGCTGGCATTTTGGGGTGGGGGGGTGGGCAGGGCATCCCTGAGCCAGGAGCATTAGGGGTGGGGTGGGGAGGTGGGGGGCCTGTTTCCACTCTCCCCCAGGAGCAGGGCTCCTGCCCCACCCTTTTCTCCCACTGCAGCCCCCCATCCCCAAGGACCCGAGGGCGTTCTCTTGCCACACGCTCCGAGGGCCACAGGGGCCACGGCTTCTCCCAGAGGGGCCCGTCCTGGGCACCCCTCCCATGCCATGCCGGAACAGGGCTGTCAGATGAAACATGATTTATCGGGGAGCACGATTTGAGCAACGACGCGATGACGACAGGGCGAGGCTGCCCGCCACGGGAGGGTCTCTGACTGGCCATTGGAGGTGCTCCCTGCCTCCCTTGCCTGCCCCCCAGCCCCGGGTGCAGCCAGCTTGGCCATCGGCCGCTCTCCAGGGCATGTGTGACAAGCAACACCGCGGCGGGGGCCTTCCCGGCAGGCCCGACCCGGGGGAGGGGAGGCCCCAGCTCCACCCTGGGGGCTCAGGCTACGCATTCCCGCAGGACCACATGGCCAATCCAGGTGGGGGTCATGACCCCTACTTCACGGTTGGGGAAACCAAGGCTGCAAGAGAGGGGTGGTCTGTCCAAGGCTGCCCAGTCCGCGGTGGAAGTGGGGCAGGGGACCGCGTCCTTGTTCTCTCTGTGCCCCAGGTGGCCCCCGCGGCCTGGAGGCGGCAGATGGGGCAGGGGTGTGGAGAGGGGGCCCAGGGAGGAGATGGGGTGCAGCTCCAAGGACATGAGGTAGGCGAAGGGTGGGGGTGGGGGAAAGTCTGCCCGTGAGCTCCGGGGAGGACACGAAGGACTGGAGTGGCGGCGTCTGGCTTTCCCCCTTCTCTGGGCGCCCCCCACCCTGGTCCTGGGCCTTTCTCTTTCCTCCTGTCAGCACCCTGCCCTGGAGCTGTCTCCCACCGGTCGGACACCCTCTGCCTTCTAGGGGGTGGGCTGACGGGAGCCCCAGGAGGAGGGGAGAGGGAGGGGGCACGCCCACCCCTGCTTGCTGCCCACAGGTGTCCCTGCTCAAGGGGGCCAGGAGCTCCCGGGGGCTGCGGATGGCGAGCTGGGGGCTGTACTGTCCTTTAGAGTCCCTGCGTCTTGCCCACGCTTCGTCCCCAGGACAAACAACCTGATCCGGGAGCCCCCCGTGCCTCTCGTGCTGGGCCTGCCTGCCTGGTGGTTCTGAACCCAGGAATCCAGGGAACCTGTAGGGCTGAGGCGAGGTTCCCCTTTTTACTGGTGGGGAACCTGAGGCTCGGAGGGAAAGCGCTTGCTGAGGGTGAGGGCCCGGCTGGGGTGTGAGCCCCCCACTGCCCGCTTCCGCCTGTGCGTGCCCCCAGGCTCCTGGCAGACACCCCAGCCTGCCCTGCCTGGATACCAGGGGCTGGAGCCTGGGGGCCCAGGGTGGGGTGGGGGGCCAGGGGGGCGGCCAGGGCAGGGGTCTCCTCCTGGCCCGGTGGGTGGGTGAGGCCCCGGGCTCCGGCTGCGAGGGAGGCCCTGGTGGCGGCCACAATAAATATGTTTGTTCAAGGGAAGCCGGGCTGGGAGCTGGCTCGCCGGCCCGGCGGGAAGAAAAGCCCCTTGTGCCCTGCACACTGGGCCGATTGTTTCTGCTCACGCACGGGGGCCGCGGCCGGAGAGGTCAGACGCCCCTCGGCCCCGTCGGAAGCCGCGGAGCCGCGGGTCCCTTCCTCGCTCCAGCTGCGGCGCTGGGCCGCGTGCGGCTTGCCTGGGGCTGAGTCCACAGCAGGCCTGGGCCCGGCTGGGGTGGGGGGCAGGGGGAGGGGGAGGGGCGAGGGGACGAGGGCGGAGGGGGGACGAGGTGGCCAGGGGCAGGCTAGCCGGTGGCGAGGAGGCATGGGGTGAGGGGGAAGGGGGGGAAGAGGAGGGGCGAGGGGCGGCACCCCCACCCCCAGGGTGAGGGGAGTGAGGCCGGGCCCAGGATGGTGGCACGGATGGGTGCAGCGGGTCCCCCTAGGCTCCCCATGCCTGGGAGGAGGCCCGGGTGGGGCTGGCGGCATCCCCAGCAGGCAACTGAGCTGGGTGCCCTTTGAACGTGGGGTGGGGGGTGGCGTCTTGCTATCGTCAGAGGCCGGGGAAGAGCCACAGAGGGAACTGGAAGGGAGCTGAGGCTGCTGGGCACCCCCCAAAGCCAGACCCAGCCGTCACCATGGGCGAGAGGGCACTTCCGTGCTGGCCGTGGCAGCCCGGCTCCATGGACAGGCCCATCACAGGCCCTCGCCATGCACCGGCCCGTGGGTGACCTGTCTCGCAAAACCCAGGGCTTCAAAATCCTAAAGAGCAAGGATCTGGGGTGCAGGCCAGGGTGTCCACAGCTCCCATGGAGGGGCAGACCCAGCCACCCGCCTCTGGTCTCCCTCTGGAGTGGCCACTGTCCTTCCTTCTCTCTAGGGTACAGAGCTTGGGGGAGCCCTGTGGCTGGAGGTGCTGAAGGGAGACTCCCAAAGTTGGGCAGGTGATGGGACCCGCTCCCAGCCCCCCGACCTTTGCCCGCCGGCAACTCTGGCCACAGCCCAGAGCTCTGGCCAAATGGCATTCCTGGGGGCGACACCCCTGAGATACCCCCCAAATCACCTTCCACCCCCAAGAGCCAAGAAACCATTGCAGGGGCCCTGCAGGAAGAGCTCTGAGGAGACAAGGTGGCTGGTGGGGCCCGGGGCAGCTGGGGGGCTGCTCGGCCTGAGGAGAAATGTCAGGCCCCTGGACCCCGGCTGTCCCCAGCTGGCCTCGGCTCCGCCCCTCAGCCTGCGAGCCCCGGCGTCTGGGTGCTGCGGGGGCGGCTCTCAGCCCTGACCCCACGACCTCAGGGTCCCTGGGAAGACAGGCCGTCTCAGGCAGCTGCAGGTCTTGTCTGGGGTCAGCGGGAGAGCAAGGCCAAGGTGGAGGGGCTGCCTACGAGTGGGCCCTGCAGTGCCCTGCCCAGCCCTATTGCCCAGCACCCAGTGGGCGCCCTGGGGTCGGCTGCAGCCTTAGCTCCTTTCCCGCTGACACACAGCTGGAATGCGCCGGACTCACAAGGGCTGCGAATTCCCGACGGGCCCGGCATTCCGACTGTGGGACGAGAGGGCCCCGGCATTGTTCTCTCTGTGTGACAAAGGGCTGCCTGGGAGGTGGCCACCGAGCCTGCCTGCGCCCCAGCCTCTGGAGGAAGTGTCAGGGCTGGGAATCAGCACCCCGCAAGTGGGAGACATGGGGGATGCTCTGGGCGCAATCCTCGCTCTCAGAAAGGGCTGAATGAGAGCGTGGGGCCCCTCAGCTGGGAAGGAGCCCCCAGGCCTTGGCCCCTGCCAGCCCCTCCCTCCCTGGGGTAAGTGGGGCTGAACCCCAGTCATCCTTCTTGTGTCTGTGACCCATCCAGCCCGGGACCCCTGGCCACAGCTACCACAACCTGTCCCCCAAACAGCCCTGTCGTCCGGTCCCAGCCTTTCGTTCCCTCCTCCTCTGCCAGTTCCTGCTACCATTGCTGCACCCCTGGGAAGCCCCCATGGCCTGCTGCCAGCCCCCCAACCTATCTCACCTCCCCTAGAGAGAGGCATTTGCTTGGTCTCAGCGCCCCTGGCCTGAGGATACATTCCCACGGCCTCCTGGGGGCCGGCCCCGGAGGAGAGGAAGGGGCCCTTGGAGCTAGGGAATGCAGCCCTGCAGCCCTGGCCTCCCAGACCGGGAGATGATAAATTTCTGTGGTGCTCTGGGATGCAGCCCCCCCCAGAGAGAACTTCAGGCCGTCCGCTGTTTGCCTGAAGTGACGTGTGGCCTTGAAGGTGCAGCTGCTGCAGTGACGGCATCGAGGGCACCTGGCCCACCCCGCAGCGACCCCAGGACCCCTGGCCCCCAGACGGAGGCCACGAGGGTGACGTGGACATACGACTCTGTCTGTCTTGTTGAGAAGGACAACTGCACAGAACCCTCACGGCCAGCCCAGGGGCCCACACGCTGTCCCTAAAGCTTTGCTTAATTTAGTCTTTGCAACAGCCCCGGAGCAGTATCATCTTCATCACACAGAGGAAGACACTGAGGCTCAGGGTGGCCCCCTGGCCAGGAATAGGGAACAAGGCCAATGCCCACCTTGCTGGCCCTGGGAGGCCACACGTGCTTCCTCCCATGTCTATCAGGGCCTTCACTGACTACCTGCAGGACATGTCCAGGCCAGGCCCACCCTGCCACCCCCCACCCTACTCCCGCCGGTCCCAGCAGCACCTCCCTCTCCACTGCTTCTGCAGCCCGACATTTGACCTCTGACCCCCACATTATGGACCCTCTGCTGTGGCCGACAAGGCACACCAAGCCCCACGTTGCTCCCCAGGCAGGAGGTGGCCCCCAAAACTGTACCCTGTGCCACTCAACACACCCTCCCACCATACCCCAGGCTCAGGGCATAGAGAAATAAGCCAGGGGTCAGCCCGGGAGGCCCCACCGCGGGGGCCACGTGAGGACACAGTGGGGTCGCAGTGCATACAGGGCCAGGCATGGAACCGGGAACTGAAAACCAGCTGCCTGCGGCATGGGTGGTCACCTCCCTCTCAGCTGCGGTGGCCTCCAAAGTTGTCCTGGAGCCATCAACACTGGACCTGCGCTGGGCGGCTCACTCACTTGTCCACTCACCCACTCATTCAACAACCAACCCGGCGCCCGGGAGGCGGCGGTCAGCCACGGGCCACGCTGACCCCATGGACACTGTACTAGTCCCCTCACCAGCGTGGGCTCCCAGCGCTTGGACCGTCCCGGCCCCCTGGCGGCACATGAGTGTCCCCACCAGCCCCCAGCCTGGGATGCCCTTGGTCAGCTCAGCTCTCTGGGCCTTTCTGGGGCCCCCTGTGCCTGATGCGTGTCCCCTTCTTAATTGGCGTTGCTAAAACTCAGCTCTGCTCCCTCGACAGCCGTCTGAGGCCCCCCACCTGTCCTGCCTGAGCTCCAGCCCTTCCTCCCCTCTCCTGACGGGCCTGGGACTGCTCCCCCTGGGAAATGCCCCCAGGCTCTCCAGTCTGCTCAGGGGATTTGTGCCACGAGGGTCAAGGGTCTTACAGTGCAGGGGTTTCCCAGCTTTGGGGGCTGGGGGGGAGGGAACGTGATAAGGGAAGCAGAGGGTGGCCCTGGAGTGTCAAGAACAGGCTACCATCCTGCCCTAGGGACCCCTGGAAGGGACCCCCCAGCCGATGCCATGATTTTAGCCCTAGGACCTATTTGGGCTTCTGGCCCCTGGTACTGTGAGAATCCATTTCATGTCAGTTTTTCGTTTCGTTTCGCATGGGCAGGCACTGGGAATTGAACCCCGGTCTCTGGCATGGCAGGCGAGAACTCTGCCACGGAGCCATCATGACCCGCCCTAGACATCGTTTTAAGGCACAAAGTTCGTGGAGTTTGTTATAGCAGCAGGAGGAAACGCATACGTGCCCCCTTTAGAACAGGCCCCGAAGCCTCTCACCCCAGCCCCCCTGCCTGCCGCGGCCCCTACCCCCGCACTGTCCAGCCCTCTCCACAGTCAGAGTTTCTACCCCTGTCTGGGCCGTGTCAGGCCCCCCACAGCCCCCATCTGCTCAGACAGGGGCCCGCCCTCTCAGGTTCCAGCCGCCCATGCCCTTGCTGCCTGGCCCCCTATCCCAACCCGGGACCTCTGCCCAGTTGTGTCGCTGGCTGTGCCCCTTTTTCTGGGCACCACAAGAGTTGCCACCCCCCAGGCTTTGCTCAGACCCCTCCGTGGTGAGAACTTCTCACCACCCAACTTACCCCAGGCCCCTTCCCAGCCCGACCCTCTCTGAATCTGGTCTGCTCCTTTGCACTTGTCAATAAATATTCAATTACTAAATGTGTCTACTTATGTATCCTGTGACGACCAGCTCCTGTTTTTGAATAAGGGGTCCTCCAGGGAGCTGCTGATCTGCATTGGTTTTGTGTCAATTTCTGTCAATCTTGTCACCGCTATGTCCCTGGCATCCAGGGCAGTGTTACATGCTAGTTGAATGAGGGCACACGTGTCTTGCTTTAAAGAATTTTCCATTCTATTCCCTTGAAACTGCACAGCAGCCACAGGAGGTGGAAAGTTTATTATCCCATTTTAAAGGTGTGGACACTGAGGCACGGGGATTTTGTCAGCTATGGAATGTACCTGGGGACCCACCGTCTTGCCCTACCCTCATGGGGGAGCTCAAGGGAGGAGAGGCAGAAGGGGCAGCAGGAGAGGGTGGATGAGCAACAGAGGAGCAGCTGGAGAAGAGGGAATAGCAAGGGAGGAGGAGCAGCAGGGAGCAGGACTTGACACTTGTCTTCTGTCCCCCAAGTTTGGTCTGGACAGGAGCCATAGAGCTCCCAGGCCCTCTTCCCAAGGGAAGCTGGGCTCCAGGTCCCGGCCTGAGCGCCCTCTGGGCCCAGCCTGGCTGATGGTGGCAGGAGGCACAGTGTATGAATGGCCCATTGTCCTGGGGAGCCCGGTGTTGCTGGCCGTGCACGACGGCCCCCGTCTCCCGCGGCTCCCAGGGCCCATCAGCGCCTTATCACGGGCATTAATCACCCCGCTATCAGCCTGAAATCAGGCAAACACTTCTGGGGAGTCCAATCCCCTGACTTCACAGACATTTCTGTGTAATAATAGATTAAGTTTCTGGCAGGTCAATAGCATCCACTGAGACTGGCCCTCTGGGGTGGTGCAGGGCTGGGACAGCGTAGGGGGTGAGGGGCTGCCAGAGGATGGGAGGCAGCTCTGCTCCGAGTCCTGCTGGCCGCCCCAGGCTGGCTGCTCCTTTCCAGGCCTGAGCACACGGGGCCATCCTGCTCTCCTGGCACTGACCCCCAGGCAGAGGCTGGGGCCCGATGGGCCAGCCCCAGGCCAGTCTCTCACAGGCCAGCCTCCTGCAGGACTCAGCAGGCTCGGTCCAGTTCTTGCCATTCTCCTCCCTAAGGCCCAGCTCAGCTGACAGGCTGCTCCAGGCTGGTGTCAAAATCTCCTGGAGGAAGAGGTCTGGGCCCTGGCGAGTGAGGGGGGCGGTGGCTCACAAAAGGATGGCTAACGGTGCTGCAAGATGAGCAGAAAGCCAGCCCAGCTTTGGACACCAAAACATGACCCCCAGTTCTAGAGCGTAAGGCCAGGGAGGTCCACATAAAAGGTAGCTGCGAGGTTGGTGCTCACTTGGTTCCATACCCAGCTTTGTGAAGACAGACCCTGACAGGACCCGCAAGGGCTGGGAGAAGTGGTCGAGGCAGAAGGGGCAGCTGAGGGGAGCTCTCTGCAGGGGGAAAGGAGACACGAAGTCCCTGTGAGGGAAGTTCGAAGCCATCATAGACCTGGAAGGGGATGTCTGGGTAGCAGCAGCACGTGCAAAGGTCCTGGGGTAGAAGCTGGAAGAGCTGAGAGACAAGGAGAAGCCAGAGTGCCTGGGTACAGGGAAGGAGGGGAGTGAGGAAGGCAGTGAGGTTGGGGCAGTGAGCAGGAGCTGAGCGCCTGAGCCTGAGGCATGGAGATCGTGCTGGTGTAATGGGAAGGGAGAAGTAACATGCTTAGGGGTCCTGGGAGCCAGCTGGTGCCCCCTCTGCTGTGTCCTGAAGCACCCACAGAGGAGAGTGTCTCTGGCCCCTTCACAGTGAGAGCAAAGTCTGGGCCAGGCCCAGGGCTCACAGCTTTATGTGTTTTGCCTCCCATGGCAAAACCCACACAACCCACACAACTTCTGGGCTCTGGAATCCCCTTCCCTCAATCCCTTGAGTCTGGGGGTAGAAATTGCTGTGGCGATACCAGCCCCAGATTCCTGTGGGAGGTCTGGTGGTCCCCGATGTCCTACCCATGTATTGCCAATTTGCAGTGTCATATGCTTCCCTTGGGATCTCGTCCACCACACAACCTTACAGATGAGGCAATACAACCCCAGAGAGGCTGCAACTGGCCTCCTGGGGCATCCATGTTAGAGCCTGTGTGCATGCCAAGCTGCCTCCTGGCCCTGCACACCTGCAGATGCTGAGCTTTTGAGGCCGCCCCTGCAGTGCCCTCCCACCCTGTGGCTGGTCCTTGGTGCACAGCTTAAACTTGTCCGGCCCCTACTGAGGCAGATAAGCTACTGGGCCTGGAAGTCAAAGCACGCGCAGCAGATGAAGAGGAAAGCAGGGGCTCTCCAGCCGGGGCTACCTGAAGGACACACAGCGCTTGGTTTGGGCACCCTTGGGGCAGTCACAGAGCATAAGTCCCCAACTAGTGGCTCAGGCATCTTCTGTCCCCTGCCAAGCTCCATGACTAGGGCCAGTGCCCACATGGAGGGAGGGGTTGGGTTGGGAGGGTCTCAGAGCACCCAGAGGTGGGAGGTGGGGAGTGGAATGGATGCTTTTTATCTCTAAGATCATGGATGCCACCAGGATTCAAATGCTTCATTGGGGGCTTCTGGTGAGGGGTCTCCAGGAGTTCTCCTGGAGCCTTTGGGGGTGGCTGGCCCCGGGACTGGTAAGGCATGCAGTGGGCCCCTCTACCCACTCTGGACAGCTTCCCACTGAGTCCAGGAGAGACAGATGCTTCAGAGAAGAGAGGCACATTCCCCAGGACGGCAGGCCCATTGAAGCTTTAAAATCCCAACTTCTCTCACGTTGGAAAGCCAGCTCCTATTCAGGCCAACACTGAAATAACGCAATTTGGGGGAAAAACATCAGACCACGTTCCTCCCTGCTGAGAATTGGCCTAGCCCCCATCTCTCTGGCCTCACTCTGCCAGCTGGTCACCGCGGTCCCACCCAGACCCCCTGGACTCCCATTGGCCATTGCTGTGCTCCATGCTGGGCCTCAGTTTCCCGGCTGGGACCCCTGGTCCTGTGGCCAAGCCAGCGTGTATGTCCTGTTCTGTGGCTTAGGCCCTTTTAAAAGCTGCTGTCCAGTCTGGAGCTGCTCTCAGGGAGAGCCGCCCTGGCCCAGCCGTGCCACAGCCTCTACTCCCAGGGCTCGCAGACCCCCGGTCCATCGGGGACCCTACAGTCCACAGGTTCAGGGCCAGGGCAGGTGAGCACACATGGCATGAGACCACCCAGGACCCACCCAGCCTTCTCTCCCGCCTCAGGGCCCACGAGGGCCCTGACCCAGCCCCTGGCCAGCTGGAAGCAATCTCCCACTCGGAGGGCAGGTGGTCCCCTTGGCGGCTCCGTGAGGCTGCCGCACCCCTGCACCCACGCAGAGCGGCTTGCGCGCCCGCTCGGGGCCCCTCCCCTGTGGGGATGAACCAAGCGCTCTGGAATTCCTGAAGAAATAAGGGGTCTTTAGCCTGCTGTTTTTCTTGGCGAGGCCTTATCACAAATTAGTGGGGAAGCCCGAAGGTTAGAGTTTCAGTGAGTTCAGCAGAATCTGAGAAGCAGGGAGCCAGCTTCTTGCCTGTCCAAGTCCGACAACGCCTGACCTGGGGCCCCCCCAAGGCCTTTCGAGGCCCGGGAGGGATTAACTGCGCAGGTGACCTGTGATTGGGTGGGGGCAGCATCTGCACAAGTCGACGCATTTCCCAAAGCCCAGCAGCCCTCTCGGCCTTTCCTGGGCCACCACCCCCACTACCCCCTGCTGGAAGCAGGATTTGAGTCCTGGAGTTCGCACAATGCAGGGCGGGGACCCTGGACCCTGCAGGCAAGAATGGGGTGCAGGCAAGGACGGGGCACTGGCTGCCGGTTGTGGGTGTGCTGGGGAAGGGGGGACAGTCTGGTCAGGGCTCCAGAGGGCCAGCCCTTTGAAGTGGGGATCCCCCAGCCCAAGCCCCTCCTCGGCCACAGCTGCACACAGGTGCCCCTACACCAACAGCTCAGAGAGGAGATCCGGTCCCCCCAAAGCAGACAGACAGCAGTACGGCTTCACCATAGGAGCGGGTCCTTCTGTGGCCAAGGGTGGTGGCGTCACACCCCCTTGCTCGGGAAGTGGGATGGTGGCCACGCCCTGACCCAGCCCCCAGGAGCCCAAAACCGGATTGAGAAGTGGGGAGGTCCCATGGGCACTGGGCCTGCAGCTGCGTCCCCCACACCAATATCTCATGAGTCCACCTGTCCATCTGCCCATCCGTTGGCCAGACCCCGATCTTCCGGGGGTCCCCATTCAGCATGCATCCCAACAGCATTTGTCCAGCAGCAGCTCACTCCTGTGTCCACTGTGGTACCCTCCACCCTTTCCAGCAAACCCCGTGCCCGGCTGTCTGGCACGCCGGCTTCTTGGAAATTGCCCAGGTGACCCAGCGGCAGGACAGACTCCAACCTGAAGCATCCAATAGAACATCTGTTTCTGAGCATGGGCACAACTCCCGGTGCCACGCAGGGGCACAGCCGAGAATGGGCGCTGGGCCTCGAGGTTACCAGAGCTTGGGGGCTGCAGGGCTTATGGGTGGGGGGGCCGCCTCCCAGGTGATAGGGCGCCTGGCAGGCACAGCAGCCCCTCGTAGGGTGTCCTGCTCTCTCTCCCCTGCCATGCTCCTCTCTCAGCCCCTCTGCCGGGCCTGCCCCTCCTTTGAGGGTGACAGTGGGATCCCAGGGAAGCACTGGTTGTCCAGTCCCCAGGCTGGCCCTAGGCCAGTCCCTGAGCATGCCCAGCAGCTCACAGGCAGCCCCCCAGCTAGCGGGACCTGGCCCCCGCTGCCAGCCCCAACCCGTGTGTGGGACCCTAATGCACCCGGAGCCTGGCGGTCCCTGCCCTGACGGCGTGAGTGCTGGCACGCCCAGAGGCCACATAGGAGGGACCCACCGTGGGGGGCGCACGTCACTGGAGCCCCATGGGGTGCAGTTTCTTCTCTGTCTCTGCCCCTGGCTCTCCTTGTCCAAGGCTCCCGGTGACTTGGAGTGTTTGTGCCTGGACGTGGCTTTCTGTCAGGACCCCGGGGCAGCGTGGGGAGCAGGTGGAGTGTGGGGCTCTCTGCGAGACCCCCAAGGCTAGGTTCAGACTTCTGCCCCACCTGGGCACAGAGAGCACAGACCTTCCACCTGGGCAGACTGGGAAACGCCATCCACGCCCTGTTCTTGCCACAAGCCCTCGGCTGTGGGGCTCTGTCAGCCTCCCGCGAGGACGCGGCTATTTCTCCGCTGGTGAGCCCGGGTGTGGCCCGGCAACTGGCTTTGGCCCATGGGTCCTGAGCAGATGTGACGTCGCGGGGCCTGGGGGGGCTTGGGTGGAGGGGTCCCGCTCACCTGCTGGAGGAGCGGCCTGGCCAAGTCCCCGGCCTGGGAGGGAGGCCGTCCCAGACCACCCAGCCATGGCCGAGCCAGACCAGTCAGCCCAACCATCTACCCACAGACTGCGGAGAAGCCACCAGCATCTGCCACCCTAAGCCACAAAATTTCGGATCAGTTTGTGTCATGGCAAAGTGAGCTGATACAGTGCCTCAGCTTTCTTTTCCGCTAAACACGGTTGTTTCCAGGGCCCGCTGTCAGGCTGGGCAAAGAACCCCAAGCTGGACCAGGCCTGGAGCCGTCTTCATGGACCCCCACATGTGCCAGCACCCGGGGGCCCCCCGTGCCACATAATCTGTCCCACTCCCTGCCAGGAGGTGCTGGCATGTTTCTCTTTACCAATAAGGACCCCAAGGCATCAGAGGTAGAAACCTGCTGGGTGTCTCAAGGGTAGAGGGGGATTCAAACCAGACTTGCCTGGATGTGCTGCCCTCTGGCAGCTCTGAAAATCCTGTGTGCCCAGTGCCCCTGGGGAGGCTACTGTGTCTCCATGCCTCTCTCTTGTCTCAAAGTGTACTAGGGAAAGCACTGGGGGCTGGGGCCTTGGGAGAGCCCGCTCAGGCAGGCAGAGGGTCCCATAGGCACACCGTGCTGGGTTAGTAGCTGCCCCCTCTCCAGCCTCCACAGGCTTCCCGCAGGCCCA
>PVIY010051421.1:0-15686 GCA_004026745.1 Myrmecophaga tridactyla
CTCCTCCGTACGCTTGGCCCAATCATTGTAACAATAAAGAAGCTTTGTACGGATTATTCGGCCTCCGTCTCAAGTCCTTTAGACCCCTTGCCTCACGGCAAGCAGACTCAGCTACCTAGGTTCCCACCCCGCGAGCTCGCCCTTCAACTTCACCCAGTGTTCCTGCGCCCCACCCGACTGAGGAAAGTCGCGGCACTACCCCATATTATTGATAGATCCTTCCAACATGAAAAAGTTAGAATGGCCATAGTCCAAACACCCCTAAAGAGTGGGATGAAAAGATCAAAGGTGGTGGTGGAGTTATACAGAGAAAATAGGATTTCACAAGTGAATTTGATTGCTGAATCATTAAATTATGAATCTTTTAGTCTCCAGTATTTTAGAGCAGCTAGAAGTTAAAACCTAATATTGTGGAATAGTAACCCATGCCAAACCCTGAAATCTGTTCTACAACTAACTGTGGTGCTGTGTTTTGAAATTTATTGCTTTTTTGTATATATGCTATTTTTCACAAAAAAGAAAAAAGTCAATTGTAATGATAAAAAATATTTATGCCTTCTAACCTCCCATATTCTGGAATAGCTAGAAGGAAAGATCTGAGATGATGGTAAGGTAGCCCGGGATCTGTCCTGCAACTACTTGTTGAAGAGTGCTTTGAAAACTATTGCTTTTTTATTTCTTTGCTTTGTTATATATGTTACATTATACATTATGTTATATTATACAATAAAAAAGTTAAAACATATTCAGGCTGTTATCTTCACTTTTCAGCCCCAAGAGTGTATTTAAGCCACTTCTCTGTCACTTGTAAACTGGACCCTTACTTCAGCCCCCTTTCTCCCTCATCAATAAACACAAAGTTAAAACTTTCTTGTCTGAACTAACATAGGTTTAGTGTCTGTGGCCCACAGTAAATGCCACCCTACTTTTTAATTTAATGGTTTGAATCATAAATATAATACAGCTTTATTATAATAACTCAAATAAAATAGTAGTCTCTAAAGAGAAATGAATAATCTCTCTTCCTTTTCCAAAAACACTTCATTCAACTCATGCAACCACACTATTAAGATGTTGGTGTCTAGAGAAAAGAGACAAAATGAAGTCTTAGTGGCTGGAAGATTTCAAACAGAGTGGAGAGATTACCCTGGAGGTTATTCTTATGCATTATATAGATATCCCTTTTTAATTTATGGTGTATTGGAGTGGCTAGAAGGAAGTGCCTGAAATTCTTCAACTGTGTTCCAGTAGCCTTGATTCTTGAAGATGATTGTATAACTATATAGCTTTCACAATGTGACTGTGTTATTGTGAAAACCTTGTGTCTGATGCTCCTTTTATCCAGGGTATAGATAGATGAATTTTAAAAAGGATAAAAAAAATAATAATGGGGGGGATAAAAGGTAAAAAACTGAGTAGATTAAAATACTGTGGGCCAATGAGAGGAAGGGGTAAGGGATATGGGATGTATGAGTTCTTTTTTCTTTCTGTTTATTACTTTTTCTGGAGTGACGCAAATGTTCAAACATGATCATGGTGAAGAATACATAACTATGGGATGATATTGTGAGCCATTGATTGTATAATATGGTTGGACTGAATGTGTGTGGATATTTCTCAATAAAAATAATTTTAAAAAGGATATTGGGTGATCGCTTCAGAAGCACATATACTAAAACTGGAATAATACAGAGAAGATTACCATGGCCCCTGTGCAAGGATGACACACAAATTCATGAAGTATTCCATGTTTAGAAAAAAAAATTGGTATTCTGTCTCTACATACTTTTTCTTTTATATACCCTAACATATGTAAAGTTATTACCCTATATGATTATTTCCTTAGATGACAAAGAGCTCCATTATATTTCTGTTAAACAGAAAAAATAAGGTACTAAATGGTATTAGTATGTTTCCACTTGCATTAAAAGAACAATATAACTGTCACACATTTTATATGTGCATAGTCAAGAACCTATTGTCTCTGTTGCATCTAAAGTCTACAAAAAGGTATCAGGGATCTAGGGTAGTAGTAGAAAGATCATTTTCATTGCATACATTTAAAAAATTTTGCCATTTATAATATTTATCATGTTTAAATGTTTAAAATGTTTAACAGTTCCCAGCTACACTGCTTTCTTTTTCATTTCTTTCATATTTATAATATTACAAAAGTAATTAATACTGCAACACATGAAAAAAGATGAATAAAGAAAAATATAGGCATCTATCCCAGCCCTTATGCCTCCAGTCTCTCCCCATCCTCCATAGGGAAACTAGTGTAAAAGCCTCATATGTATCTTTGCATATATTTTTCCTTGCACAAACATACATACATACTTATGTGACATATAAAATAAACAAGTAGTCTCTAAAATAAAATTAATATTTTCTCTCCCCCCCCATATAAACATTCCACCCAGCTGATGATACAGACACACGCACACATACATACAAGGGGGTTGGCTGGCTGGTTGGCTGGTTGCTTGATAAGAGCTGACATGTTTCTTTTTATCAAAATAGTCTCACAATATACGTGTTACTCTCAAATTTACTTTTTGCCCTAAACAATATGCATATATATTCAAACTCATCATGGACACCCTTATAAGTCAGTACATATAAATCTTCTATATTGAAATTTTTGTATAAAAATAAATGCAACACAGATCCTTCCACATGAAAAAGTTAGCATGACTGTAGCCCAAACACCCCTAAAGTGAGGGACAGAAAGATCAAAAGTGATGGTGGAGTTATACACCGAAGATAGGATTTAATAAATGAATATGATTGCTGAATTATTTAATTGACATCTCTTTTAGTCTCCTGTATCTTAGAGCAGCTAGAAGTAAAAATCTAGAATTGTGAAATTGTAACCCATGTCAAGCTCTGAAATACTACAACTAATTGTGCTGTGCTTTGAAATTTATTGCCTCTTTGTATACATGTTATTTTTCACCAAAAAAAGAAAGAAAGTTGATTGTTGTTCTAGTTTGTTACATGCCAGAATGCAATATACCAGAAACAGAATGGCTTTTAAAAAGGGGAATTTAATGAGTTGCTAGTTTACAGTTCTAAGGCAGAGAAAATGTCCCAATTACAAGTCTATAGAAATGTCCAGTCAAAGGCATCCAGGGAAAGATACCTTGGTTCAACAAGGCTGATGAAGTTAACACAGTCAGTTTCTCTCTCATCTGGAAAGGCACATGGTGAACACGGTCAGGGTTCCTCTCTCATCTGGAAGGGCACATGGCTGACACAGCATTATCTGCTAGCTTCTTCTGGCTCCCAGTTTCATGAAGCTCCCTGGGAGGCATTTTCCTTCTTCATCTCCAAAGGTTGCTGGCTCATGGACTTTCTGCTTCGTGGTGCTTTAGCATTCTCTGCTGTCTTGGAATCTCTTATTCTCCAAAATGTTTCCTCTTTTATAGGACTCCAATAAACCAATCAAGACCCACCCAAATGGGTGGAGACATGGCATCACCTATTCCAGTTTAACAACCACTCTTGATTAAATCACATCTCCAGGGAGATGATCTGAGTACAGTTTCAAACACACAGTATTGAATAGGGATTATTTTGCCTTTATGAAATGGGACTTTGATTAAAACACGTCTTTTCTAGGGGACATACATCCTTTCAAACCAGCACAATTGTAGTGATAAAAATATATATTTAAACCTTTTGGCCTCCTGTATTTCGGAGCAGTTAGGATGAAAAATCTGAGAGGATCATGTGGTAGCCTATGACAAACTCTGAGATCTGTCTTATAACTTCTTGCTGAGGAGTGCTGTGAAAACTATTGAATTTTTTATTTCTTTGCTTTGTTTATATGTTATATTATACAATTAAAAAGTTAAAAAAAATAAAATAAATACAACAAATAATTTATATAAATGTTATCATTTCATGTCTGATGTAGGAGAAATTTAGAACCATTTTTTTTTGGTCTTTTTTTTTTTGGTTTTCCCCTTGTGGAAGTAGGGCATGGCCCACTGCCTTTCTCTGTGACCCACAAATAAACCCTATGCTCAGGACTAGATGTGATAACCTGGCTCCAAGGATGGGATGATAAATATGAGCTGACTCTCTTCTTGGAGGCATCTTGACATTAAAACATGTCCCATGACAGATAGTTGTAGGCATGTGCATTCCTTCCCTTTTTGCCTTGAGCACCAGATATAAATGCTCCTGGAATAGGTACATAAGTTTCATGGCACCTGGCCCACCCTTGCTGCTGTATCTGTTCCTGAAAGGGAGAGAGTGACATCTCCCCACTAAGGCACAAGATAGGTGCATATAGATCATCTTTCCTGCAACAGCTGCAGATTAAGACCCACTGGCCATGGGAAACTGACCAATGAAGCTGACTTTGCTCTGTCTCATCTCTTTGTAAGCAAATGTTCTTCCATTCAGTGCCTGTGTGAATTGTGCTTTTGTGACAGAACTGGACCTGCAAACCATGGAGTGGGCAGGGACCCTAGGACTGCTGTTCCTGGTGCAGACATTATTATGCTCTTTGCTACCTCCATACTGTGAGACTCCTTCCTTGGAGCTGTCAGGAGATGTCTCTTCTGACATGGACTCCTCTTAATCTCTTCCCTTCTCTATATATTCCTCCTTCCCCCATAAACCCTAAATTCCTCTCCTAGCTCCTCCTCATGTAACCCACATTCAGTATCTGTTGTGTATCCTTCTGTGCTGTTTTTCATGAGTAAACAAATACACTTATAAATATGCACAAACTGTATAGGCACTTACATGATTACTTCATTGTTTTCAATACCTTATTGAATTCATAACATGCATATGTCATCTGTAATTCAACCATCTCCCTAAAATGACATTTAGACTATTTTCAGTGTGTTTTATTACAAACAACATTGCAATAAGCATTCTATTCCACGCATTTTTACCTTCTGATCTTTCATTTTCAGTAGATACGTTTCCAGAAGTGTTATTTCTGGCACAAAATATATGCACTTTTAAAATTTTAATAAATGTTACCAAATTGCTTTCCAAACAAGGTATAGTAATTCTCAAAAGCACGTGAAAATGTCTAACTTTAGACTTTTCATCAGCACTGAATCCTAATGCACTTTTAAAATATTTCCCAAACTGATGTGTAAACATTTTATATTATTGTTATAAATATGCGTTTTCATAAAAGTAACAAAGTTGAATTTCTTCCTCCATTTGTCTATTTGTATTTCTTCTTCTGATTTACACTTTCATGCATTTTACTCATTTTGACTTGGCTTGTTTTTCTTATTAGTTGTAAGATTTCTTTCTCTATTAGGAAAAACCTTTTCATTTCTCCAATTGCTGTATAAGCTCTTTTTTAAACACACACACACACACACACACACACACACACGCTTTTTATTTCAGAACCTGGAACAGTTCTTCACACGTGAGAACATGGAGCATGACTTTGACAGACTTCAGTTCAGTCATGACTCCACATTTCCTCTCCAGGAAGCATAAACTCACTAGGAGTCCCAGGGTAAAAATTTGGATTGGGGAAAAGAAACATGCCTTGAATATTTATACTCTCCCATCAATTTCGCGTTACCTTATTTTTTTTTCCTCACAACAATTTTTGTGGTTGATATAAGGGATCCCAATCTTAGTGAACAAGAGAGTTTGGATGCAACACAAATTGAAGGGAATTCAATGGAGCAAGTTTTATCTAAATATAAAATTGAAGGAGAAACACTACTTCAGAGAGGAATCATGTTTGCCATGGATAAGTCTGAATAATCTTAACTCTAAGAGACAGTTTGCAAATATTTTGTCAAAAAAGTTTTTATTGCATAATTGAGGCCACCAATCCAGACCACAATCCAATCGGTGGAGGCAAAGATTTTCTGGGTGCAGGTAAGAGGTTTTCTCCTAGGGTAGGAAATGAGGTTTTGGAAACTGGGTGCTATATCACAATGAAAAATATATTTCTCATCCCTTGGTGTCCTGGAGTCAATTTTGCCTAGACCACAAGATGTGAAAAGATCATGAGAAGTTCTAGATGAGGTGTGGTGTGTATCTGGCCACGTGAATTAGCCTGGACAAAGATATTCAGGTATGTGTGGGTGATATAAATAATTCTCTTCACTATATTTATCTTTCCTTACACTAACCTTCCACTAAATTCTCCTTATAAACCACAATTTGGTCTGTTATATTGAGAGTAATTCTTGGAAAGCCTATGCCTTTGCTTTGGAAAAGAAGCAAGAGGGACAGAAGTTCCTTTCCCACAGCCATGGTAAAGGAAGCAATGCTAAGAATGGCTAAGTAAGGGGAAGCAGTCAGCATTCTCACAAAGCAGCAGTGTGAAGGCATAATAAAAACACTTGTGGGGAATGACCAAGTAGATATTCCTGAACACACCCTATAAACTCTCAGAACTCACAACAGAACACTTTAGAGGGCTAACATCACGCTCAATTTTGATAGGGGTTTGTACTGTTGTAGTTTGGGTCACATATGGAATATGTATCCCACTCTGAATCATTAATTACATTTGGAAAAGAAAGCACACATTCCCATGGGTTCCACCATGTTACTAATAAATTCACAAGGATGTTATCTGATTATTAATTCTCCAGGCATCTCAAGCAACCTGCATCCAAGGAGTCTTTTATGACAGTATCTTATGGGCTTTACTAAAAATATTATGTCTATCTTCCAAAGCTTCCCAAGGGCTAACAATTAATTTTTACATGGAAGAGATGTTAGTCTATCCAGCAAAATTTTGCCAAGAAAAATCATAATACCTTACGTTTTCTATTAGAGATTTACAAGGTCTAGCTCTCTTCTTCACTAAACTACCAGCTGTAAGTAGATAGTATCCAGGGCAGGTAGCATATCCATCTTTGTTTCCTTAGTGCATTGTAGTTGATTCAGAAATATTTATTGAATGATTAACTAGAAATGCATGAATGAATGAATGGATAAATAAAAATGCTAATTTGTTTCTTTCTGAAAATAATTAGAAATAATTAGCAATAGCTAATTATTATTATTATTATTTATAAATATTTAGCAATAGCTCCATTTTAAAGATGAGAAGTCTGAGCTCTGTGTGGGTTTGGAATTTCCCCAGAAAAGCTATGTTTTTCTGATCCATTCTTGTGGGTGCAGACTTTTTCTTGGGTGGGGCATTTTGATTAGGTTGTTTCCATGGAGGTGTGACCCCACACATTAAAGGTGGGTCTTAATCTGTTTGCAGTAGTCCTTTAAGAGAGAAACAGTTTGAAAAGAGTTCAGAGATGCTAAGAGATAGAAATGCCATGAGGAGAAACTAAGAGAGAAAAGGAATGCCCAGAGACATTTTGGAAAGACCCAATACAGAGAGCAGAGAGATGAAACCAAGTGAAGCAGTGGGAGAGATGCCTCAAAGACTCTGATAAGAATCACAGGACATGGGAGCTCAGAGAGGTGTACCCGAATGAGAAAGGAAGGACCCACAGAAGCCCAAAGAGAGAGCCACAGGAAGTGGCTGAAAGCAATGCAACCCAGGAGTGAAGGACCAGGAGATGTCAGCCACATGCCTTGCCATGTGACAGAGAAACAAAAGAGGTCATCAGTTTTTCTTCACTGAAGGTATTCTCTTGTTGATGTCTTGGTTTGGACATTTTTATGGCCTTAGAACTGTAAATTTATAACCTAATATATCCCCTTTGTAAAAGGCAACCCATTTCTGGTATATTGCATTCCAGCAGCTTTAGCAAACCAAAACAGCCTCATAAACATGAAGTGATTTGTATAGTTATAGAGTCGCAGAGCCAGGATCAAAACACTGGTCTAGTTAACTACTCTCTGTTCTTAGGATGTGTGTTAGTTAGATTCAGTTGTCAACTTGGCCAGGTGAGCATACCTAGTCCTGTTGCTGCGGACATAAGCCAATGGTACGTGAACCTCATCTGTTGCTAATTACATCTGCAGTCGGCTAGGAGGCGTGTCTGCTGCAATGAGTGATGTTTGACTTAATTGGCTGATGCTTAAATGAGAGAAGCAAGGTAGCACAGCCCAAGCAGCTCGGCATTCCTCATCTCAGCACTTGCAGCTCAGCCCAGGCCTTTGGAGACGGAGAAAGAAGTCACCCCGGGGAAAGTTGTTGGAACCCAAGGGCCTGGAGAGAAGACCAGCAGAGACCATCCTGTGCCTTCCATGTAAGAAAGAGCCTCAGTGGAAAGTTAGCTGCCTTTCCTCTGAGGGACTAACAAAATAAATCCCCTTTTATTAAAAGCCAATCCGTCTCTGGTGTGTTGCATTCTGGCAGCTAGCAAACTAGAACAGGATGTTATAAGGAAAGAGAAACCACAAAAAGAGGGAGGGGAGGGGAAACATTAAAGACAAGCTTGTGAAAACTTTCCAATTTCATAAAAGGTTGGCACTGAAGCAGCCCTCCAGCTGAAAACATTATCTCCAAATTGAAAAGAAAACAACACATTCACTGCCATGATCATTCTACAGACTCCACGGGTCTCTTCATTTCCTGTCATAGCTGATGTATAAGAAGGATCTCCTCAAGCCTTTTTGGTGAATTCAGGAAAATTGCTGCTACCTTTTCCATGCCTTTCCTGACTCTTTTTACCCACATAAAGAATTTCTTAAATTTTCTCATTGGTTTTCAGTTTGGGAGAAAATTTTTGTGCTCAACAACACCAAAGAAGTTTTCATGAGACCCACTCTCCATTAACAATGTCCATTAATCATCATAATGGAAGACTCTTGGTACAGGACTTTGTGTGAGAAGTGGTCTTGTTCAGCAGCTACAAGCTGAAGAATACGGCATGTTAAGGATTTCTAGAACACATAGCCTTATATCTGACGTTTCAGGAAATAAGAGAAAAAAATCTGGCCCCCAACAGCCTGCTCCCCTGACGAACACACAAATGCAGTCCTACTTTAGGGAGTTATAGACTGCAAGGCTCTTTGAGCCGAAGGGAATTGTGTGGCTGCTGCACTCCTGACAGCAGTCAACTCTGTGAGTCACCTCTGTGGACATGAGTCTTGGGATGGGGAGTAGATACACAGAGAAGAGACTCAGATCAATAACATTTCCCACTACCACCCACCAGGGCAACCATCTCAGAATCTGGAGCCCCAAGGACTAGCAAATATACTGGAGGATTACTCTGACATCTTCTAGGAGCTCCTAACACCTCAGGCTAGATATGGTTCTGAAAGGGGGCGCAGGAGAAAGGGACATGGAGAGCTTCTCTCCAGACCCTTCTTCCTCAATTGGGTTTTCTCACTGTTTTTCCTAAGACAGAAATTTTGCCCTACCTCTTCATCTGATTTGGAAAAAAAAAAAAAAAAAGGAAGAAGGTAAAAAGGAAAGGAAGTGAAGGAGGGAATGAGAAAGGGAAAGCTAAAATTCAGGAAGGTCAAGGTGGGGAATTTGCTCCAAATGAAACCTAAAGCTTCACCCAACAGAAAAGGACTTGGAATATTTCTGTCCCTATCGGGAATCAGATAATAAATGTCTGGAGTGATGGATGAGAGAAAATCCTTCATCAGCTGCTGAGGAGGGGAGAGAGATGGTGAAGATGGGAGAATTTGTCCATTTTCATTTCTGAATTATATTCACAGAGCTCCTCAGAGTCTGAGTTATACTCAGAGGGATCTTCAGAGACAGCCACTGAGTCACTCCAATCCACTGTGTGACCTCTACCTTACATTTTTAAGATTAGCCGTTTCCATAAATATCTCCTCTGTTTCAATTTTGTCTACCACTTCATCAAAAGAAAAATTTAGTCAGTAACTCTATCTCAATAATATTTTTAAATTTTTAAATAAAATTACATATTTCCCTGTTTTAATAAGTAAATAATATAGGTAACTATAAAGTGAAAATTATTTATAATATTTCAACATTTCTCAAGAGCCCTTATATCAAGGAACAGAGACAATTTGCCCAAAGTTTCAGAAGAAAACTTGACACAAAGAATTAAGTGAATTTTTTTTAGGGGAGTACAAAATAGTTATGTGCAATTTCTTAATTAACAGTAAGATTCCAGGAATAACTATTATGATGGAAGCAACTATAAGCACAACTGAGTGGGGCAAAGGGTCTGACACATACAAACACACACGCACACACACACACATCCTGGAAAATAAAATAAAACAAAGAACATCAAGGATTTATACAAAGAAAGTAAAAATAACACTAATTCTAGAGAAAATGTAAATATATCCCAATTAATTTTCTTGTTCAGATTCCAGTAAGTGAGAAGACATATGGTTGTTCCTTGTGGAAAAGAGAATGCCAAGGAGCTGTAACCTGCCTACATCCATCAGGCAGCACAAAGTCTGGTAATCAAAGAAAGGGTGAGAAAAAAATCTCAGTGCAGACATTCTTTATATGATATTAGTGACATAAACTTTTTCATTTATTCAGACAAGGCATGAGCTTCTCACTATTCCTCTCTGTCTGTGGAATCCTCTAGGTGATTTAGCTCAGTGGGTAAAGCTGAGTTTGGTTTCTTCATGATAAAGCCACTTCATGTCACCTTTTTGATGGCTATACCCTTCACTGGTCAGCAATGTATTTTAAGCATAGGAATAGCATGAAAAATAGAAAGACTCTGATAACTGTGTATAAATGAGCAGAATAGTTTTGGGGAGCTGCTGCATTTTTCAATGTGAATGATGATCAAGATTTTATTTTAAATTGTGGCAACTGGAGTAGAGAAGAACCTAATTGAAAAAATTTTTCTGAGATAAAATCCAGAATTTTTGAAAAAATCAACAGAATTTTTCAAAAGTTGGAGCAGGAGTCAGGGAAAGAGAGAGAGGGAGAGGAAGTCATCAAACATAAATCCACTTTTCTATCATGGGGAACTTGCTGGGTGGCAGCACCATTAACCAGAGATGACGCTAAGGTTCTAGACCAGAGTGGCAGTGGGATAATGGGAAAAAGGAGGAACAATTAAGATATTTATTTTTATGGTTTCAAGTGTTTATTTTTGTGTATGCAAGTGTAAATGCAGGTATGTGAATAAAATGGCCAGTAAGTAAACACTCCAGAATATAAATAGTGTTTAGCATTAAATTGATAAATATCAGATGATTTTTACTTTCATCTTAACACTTGTCAATTTTTCTAATTTTCTCAATAACAATTTATTTATGACATGAAAATAAAATAAATATTTTGACAGAAAACTAAAACAATCCCTTATAATATTTAAAATGTATTTATCATAAAATATTTGGAAACAAATTTACAATCAAAAAGTCACTTGTATCTTGATGTATGGAGAACATATACCAAACTGTATTGACTATACTGTTTTAAATCATAACTTTCCTTCACTTTATATTGTTCAAACCAATTTTCTATATCTTTTTGTGTATACTCTATTAAAGGTATTCATAGTGATATATATCTTTAATATTTCTTTTTTCGAGACACTTCAAAAAAGATACCTTCAAAAAGTGAAAACCTATGTAAAACTCATGTCCTGATGATGTCAATACTATCATCTTCATCTGTCCTGCGTATAGGCCTGGGTATCCTCTGAGACTTGTTTTTCTGGTCTGTTTCATAAGCACATATCAAAACAGTGGGCTCGCCCTTCAAAAATCTTAATCTATCCCAAAATTCCCAAACTGGGAATCCCAGCCTCAATTCATCTGTTCACTCTAAAATGTGTCATCTCCTTAATCCTCCACTGTGCAAGACTTCTCTGACTCTGCTCTAATACACAGAATCTAGAATACCCCCTGAAGGACCTCTGCTGCATCATAAACTCTCCATCCCCATCTTCTGACAGAGCCACCGACTCAAAGTCTTCTCTCTACAGTAGAGGCAGAGAGAAGAACAGCAAGATTTCATATTTTCTGCAAGTCCAAAATTTCAAGAATCTTAGGGTCAGAGAGAGCACCAGTGTGCATACTAACAATCTTCAGCGATATTAGGATGATCCATAATATGAAGTTTCTGTTTTTGAGGTAAAAAAAAAAAAGTTGAATTATCTAACATGTAGTTCAACTACACATGTGGGCAGGATATGTTACATGTTCAGTCCAGCTAGAGCCATTGATACTGCATCCCCTTCCCTAATTGACCTGGGAAATGTGGCATTTCAGGACCTAATTCAATGAGGAAGAAAGAGGCCCTTGAATATTTGGTATCCTATAAAAAGAAAAAATGTAGAAGATTCTCTGCTTTGGAGACCCTGAGAGGCAGGGTAGTTAATGAGAGGGAAGACTGAGAGTGAAAGCATATGTATGTCAACAGTGGTGGGAAAGGTCCAGGGAAGTGACCACCTAACTGACCATACCTCCTTCATATATCTTACTTCTCTCTTTGTCCAGCTGACACAGCAGGCTGAATGGAGAGAGTCAACCACACCTTAGGTACTCAATTAGTCTTCTTGAGATTTTTGAACTCCCCACATCCTCATCTGTTCCTCTTCTCCCTCTTCCTTCCTGTCTACCTTTTGTCCTTGATGTGCAGTGCACTCATCATTCTCACTGTGGCCCTTGGTGGCCACCTTCACACACCCATGTACTTCTCCATCTGCAACCTCTCCTTGGTAGAACTTTGGTACACCACTGTCACTGTGCCCAATATGCTGGCCAGTTTTCTCAAGTCCCCAAGGGATCATCTCAGTTCCCAACTGCTTCACCCAACACTACTTTTCCTTCTCCTTGGCTGCTACTGTATTCTTCATCCTCATCACATGACCTTTGGTCAGTATGCTTCCATGGGCCTCCCATTCCACTACCTACTGCTGCTGAGTCCCCAAACTTGTGGGATTGTGTCTGGGATCTAGTGGTCTGTGGAAGTCTTCTACCCCATGTTCCTTTCATTCCTCCTTGCACAAATCTCACAGATCAACCACTTCTTCTATGATGTTGATCAAATTTTCCATTTTTCCTGCACAAATACTATGCCCTCCAATTGGTGGGTTATGCTTTCAGCACTGTCTTATACTAGGAACCCTAGTCTTTACTGTGGCTTCTTATGCCCAAATTCTAGCCACAATTCTAGCCACAACTTCAGTGGTTGCCCACTGCAAGGCCTCCTCACATGCTCAGCTCACCTTTCTGTGGTAATCATTGACTTTGGCACTCTCATATTCATGTATGTTTGCCCAGTAGTAAAATATCAACAAGATTATTACCATCGTCTACTCAGTGATCACCCCACTTCTCAATCCTGTCATTTATACACTCCCCAACAAGGATGTCAAGGAAGTTCTGAGGGTTTTGGTGTCCCAGATCCAAACAGTCAACCACTCAAGCAGGGAGTCTCAATGATGGTGCCACATGAGAGACCAGAAGAAAACAAAACTGAATAGAAAATAATCCTTAGTTATTGTTTCAGGGTTTTTGCCTATGCAATGTATGCTTTTATTCTAGTTTGCCACCTGCCAGAATGAGATATACCAGAGATGGAATGGCTTTTTAATGGGGGAATTTATTGAGTTGCAAGCTTAAAGTTCTAAGGCCATTGTGCCGGTTTGAAAGGATGCATGTATCCTAGAAAAGCCAGTTTTTTTTTTATTCTAATCCCATTTATAAAGGCAGCTGTTTCTTCTAATCCTTATTATTTGAAACTTTAATTAGATCATCTCCTTGGAGATGTGACTCAGTTAAGAGTGGTTGTTAAACTGAGTTAGGTGGAGACACATCTCCTCGCATTCTAAGTGGGTTCTGATTAGTTAACTGCAATCCTATTAAAAAAAAGAAAGAAAGAAAGAAAAAAACATTTTGGAGAAAGTGAGAGATTCTGAGAGAGCAAAGAATGACATACCATGAAAAGCAGAGAGTCCACCAGCCAGTGACTTCTGGAGATGAAGAAGGAAAATGTCTCCTGGGGAGTTTCATGAAACAGGAAGCCAGGAAAGAAAGCTAGCAGTTGATGTTGTGTTCACCATGTGCCTTTCCAGATGAGAAAGAAACCATGACCATGTTTGCCATGTGCCTTTCCAGTTGAGAGAGAAACCCTGAACTTCATTGGCCTTCTTGAAGGCCAAATTAGATTTCTGTATTTTCTTATATTGGATTTCTTAGATTTCTATAGACTTGTTTTAATTGGGACATTTTCTCAGCCTTAGACCTGTAAACTTGCAACTGATTAAATTCCCCTTTTTAAAAGCCATTTTGTTTCTGGTATATTGCATTCCAGCAGCTAGCAAGCCAGAACAGCCATGAAATTGTCCCAATTAAAGCAAGTCTATAGAAATGTCCAATCTAAGATATTCAGGGAAAGATACCTTGGTTCAAGAAGGCCAATGACATTCAGGGTTTCTCTCTCAACTGGAAAGGCACATGGCGAGCATGGCAGTGTCTACTAGTTTTCTCTCTAAGGCTTCTTGTGTCATGAAGCTCCCCTGGAGACATTTTCCTTCTGTATCTCCAATGGTCTCTGGCTGTGTGGGCTCTGTAGTTCTCATGGTTCTCTGCTTCTGTCGGGTCTGTCTCTCTCCAAAATGCTTCCTCTTTTAAAGGATTCCAGTAAAACTAATCAAGACCCACCTGGAATGGGTGAAACCACATCTCTGTGGAGATAATCTAATTAATTTCCAGACTGCAGGGGTGAATAGGGTTTAAAAGAGATGGTTGCTCTTGCAAAATTAGATTAGGATTAGATCATGGCACAACTTTTAAAGCATTAATATGTTAGATTTTAAAGCTGTTTTTCAAAGTTACTTTATAATCTTCATATGAGTTATCTGTGGCACATTTCAAGTAAAATATTTGTTTCACTGCCACCCACTATACCCATGTGTTGCCCATTCCTTCAATTGTCTAGCTTTTGTTGGAGGAAAAGGAGTGGATAATCTCATGTTAATATTCATATAGCATAGGGAAATGGCACAAGATTCTTAGTTCAGGCATCTGAATGGAACTGCAACTCTCCACTTGCTAGTATCACTTAAGTAAGTCACCAGCTGATGAGAGTTCCACATAAGTAAACACAGAGCAATAAAGCCTTTTTGCCTCCCTCAGAGAGTTATTCTGAAGTTCAATTGACCTAATAACATGTATAGCACTGAACACACAAATATTACAAAGATGAAACTTCTGTCAAAGTATATGGTCATTGTTATATTTTTGCAAAATGTACTTTTTTATTATAAAGGCAAAAAATATTCATTGCAGAGAAGTCAAACAACAGAACAGCATGGGGTAGAAAGTAAGAGTATCATCCTCCACCTTAACAAAGAAAAACTTAATTTTTCAGTAGCATCCACAATGGTGCCAGCAGGATCTTGAACTGAAAGATCTTTTTTCAATCATATGGTTTAAAATATCTGCCAAATACACCAAATTTGGATAAAAGCCTTTATTTCAAAGAGTTCTAAAAATGGAATCCTCATTAAAAATTTGGCTCCTCTGCCTGTAAGTCAGTAAAATGTCTGTTTGAAGCACATCTTATAATGCTCCCATTTCTTGACAAAGTATTTTTAAAATGCAACAATACTAGCTCTGCTTCTGATAAAGTTGACAAATCTTATAGCTGTTAACAGATATCTTTCTGTGGTTATATTGCCAAAGCATGCCTGTGTGAAGTGCCATGAATAACAAGAACATGGGAGCTTCCTTTATCACTGAAATATCAAAACCAGATACATCATCAAACACTCAGGAACTCTGTCTGAGCAGAGTGAAAAGTTTTGCTTTGTGTATTTCTGGAAAGATGATGGAACAGAATAGGTCAA
>PVIY010051422.1:0-15686 GCA_004026745.1 Myrmecophaga tridactyla
AAATATATGAAAAACCCACAGCGAACGTCATCCTCAACAGGTAAAAACTGAAAACTTTCCCCCTAAGATCAGACAAGGATGTCCACTGTCACCATTGTTACTGAACATTGTGTTGGAAGTGCTAGCCAGAGCAAATAAACAAGAAAAAGAAATACAAGGCATCAAAATTGGAAAGGAAGAAGTAAAACTCTCACTGTTTTCAGATGATACGATACTATATATCAAAAACCCTGAAAAATCCACAGCAAAACTACTAGAGCTAATAAATGAGTACATGAGGGTACAAAATCAACACTCAAAAATCTGCAGTGTTTCTATACACTAGTAATAAATAATCTGAGGGGGAAATCATGAAAAAAATTCCATTTACAATTGCAACCAAAAGAGTAAAATATTTAGGAATAACTTTAAAGAGACAAAAGACCTATACAGAGAAAGCTATAAGAAATTGTTAAAAGAAATCACAGAAGACTTAAACAAAAGGAAGGGCATACTGCGTTCATGGATTGGAAGACTATATATAGTTAAGATGTCAATTCTACCTAAATTGATTTACAGATTCAATGCAATACGAATTAAAATCTCAAAAATTTACTTTTCAGAAATAGAAAAACCAATAACCAAATTTATCTGGAAGGGCAGTGTGCCCCGAATAGCTAAAAGTATCCTGACAAAGAAAAATGAAGTAAGAGGTCTCACACTACCTGACTTCAAGGTGTATTATGAAGCTACAGTGGTCAAAGCAGCATGGTACTGGCATAAAGATAGATATACTGACCAATGGAATCGAACAGAGTGTTCAGATATAGACCCTCTCATCTATGGATAATTGATCTTTTTTAAGGCAGTCAAGCCAACTCACCTGGAACAGAACAGTTTCTTCAGTAAATGGTGCCTAGAGAACTGGATATCCACATACAAAAGAATGAAAGAGGATCCATATCTCACATCCTATATAAAAATTAACTCAAAATCCATCAAAGACCTAAACATTAGATCTAAGACCTTAAAACTGTTAGAAGAAAATGTAGGGAAATATCTTATAAATCTTATAATAGGAGGCAATTTCCTAGATCTTACACTGAAAGCATGAGCACTGAAGAAAGAAAGAAAGAAATGGGAACTCCTCAAAATTAAACACTTCTGTGCATCAAAGAACTTCGTTAAGAAAGTAAAAAGACAGCCTACACAGTGGGAGACAATATTTGGAAACAATATATCAGATAAAGGTCTAGTATCCAGAATATATAAAGAGGTGTTCAACTCAACAACAAAAAGACAGACAACCCAATTACAAATTGGGCAAAACACATGAACAAATACTTGCCAGAGAAGGAAATACAAATGGCTAAAAGGCACATGAAAAGATGCTCAACTTCCCTAGCTATTAAGGAAATGCAAATCAAAACCACAATGAGATATCATCTCACACCCACCAGAATGGCCATTATCAATAAAACAGAAAACAACAAGTGCTGGAGAGGATGTGGAGAAAGAGGCACACTTATCCATTGTTGGTTGGAATGCCAAATGGTACAACCACTGTGGAAGGCAGTTTGGCAGTTCCTCAGGAAGCTAAGTATAGAAGTGCCATATGACCTGCAATACCACTGCTAGGTATCTACTCAGAGGACAGGAGGGCAAGGACACAAACGGACATGTTTATAGCAGCATTATTTACAATTGCCAAGAGATGGAAACAGCCCAAATGTCCATCAAAAAACGAGCGGCTAAACAAGCTGTGGTATATACATATGATGGAATATTATGCAGCTGTAAGACAGAATAAAGTTATCAAGTATGTAACAATATGGATGGACCTTAAGGACATTATGCTGAGTGAGATTAGCCAGAAACAAAAGGACAAATACTGTATGGTCTCACTGATATGAACTAATATTCGTGAATGAACTTGGAGAATTTCAGTTGGGAAGAGAGACCATAAGAAGATAGAAATAGGGTAGATATTGGGTAATTGGAGCTGAGGGGATACAGATTGCACAAGAGGACTGACTGTAAAAATTCAGAAATAGATAGTACAATACTAACTAACTAATACAATAATGTTAGAACACTGAATGAAGTTGAATGTGAGAATGACAGAGGGAGGAGGCCTGGGCGCACAAACGAAATCAGAAGGAAAAATACACGATAAAGACTGAGATGGTATAATCTAGGAATGCCTAGGGTGTATACTGATGGTGACTAAATGCACAAATTTAAAAACGTTTTCACATGAGGAAGAACAAAGGAATGGCAACACTGCAGGGTGTTGAAATAGATGGTAATTCATACTTTAAAACTTTAACTTATGTGTGAGACTAAAGCAAAAAATGTTTAGTTGATACAAAATTTATATTTTGACTAGTGCATTTCCTAATAAAACCTATGTATACAGCTTAACCGAACGCCATAAGTACATGGAAACCTGAGTAAGGCATGAGATTTTGTAGCTTTATCCTGAGTGATGCCCTCATAAATCCCAGAGTGATTTCAACAGTGACTAAAGAAGCATTTGCAAAGTCCCCTTGGTGGAAGGGTGAGAATGGGAGAAAATTTAACTTCCCCAAATGGAAAATTCCTGATATTCTCACAAGAAGTGGGTACAACCAAAGCAATAGGCTGAGCCCTCAATCTTGGGATTCGTTCATATGAAACTTAACCCGACAAAGGATAGGCTAAGCTTACTTAAAATTAAGCCTAAATGAGAGGTTATCCTTACGCATTAAGTAGATATCACCTTGTTAGTCAAGATGTAATGGAGAGTGGGAGGTGCCAAGATGGCGGCTTAGCAAGGTGCACGATCTAGTTCATCCTCCAGAACAGCTACTAAATAACCAGGAACAGTACAGAACAGCTCCTGGAGCCACGTCAGTGACCGGACACACAGTGTACCCCAGTCTGTACCAGCTGGACAGGCTGTGAGCTCCCCCAGAACCGTGAGTTCCCCAAGCCACGGCAGCCGGTGCCCCTCCCCCATAGGCTGCTTCCCAGAGGGGAAAGGAAAGGGACTTTACCAGCAGCAGGGGCTAAGTGCAATCAAACACCAACTGTGGAATTAATTAACAAATTCTGACAGCTAAAAATAGTCCCCTAGCTCAGGTGAACCTGGTCAAAGCAGCGGGTAACTCGTTTTTGCCCCAGTGCCAAGGGGGCAGGGCTGACGGTAAAAGAAAAAAAAAAGAAACAGAGGTTTTTGTGGCTGTGTTTCTACAAAGTCTTGACTGCCTTTGGATACAGTGGCAGGACTTCTCAGTCTGCAACTGGCCCAGGCATAGGCAGAAACAAGCTTGTGTGAGGGCTTGTCTGGAGCCTGTGTCTTCCCCAGGGAAGGGGTGAAGCCCAACTCAGGTGGAATCCCTCCCTTAAGGAATTCAGACACCAGAGCTTGTAATTTGAAGCCATTAAATACAGCCTACAACCTCTCCTCTGTTTCCACCACGCCCCCAGCAGGGATAGTCTGCTAAAGTTAAAGGTACCACATCATCTTATGCTGGTGGGACCTGCAGGCAAACAAGCACTGCCTCATACTGGGTAGGGTAAGAAAAACAGAGCCCAGAGACTCCACAGGAAAGTCTTTCAACCTGCTGGGTCACACCCTCAGGGAAAACTGACGCAGGTGACTCTTTCCTCCTGACAGGAGGCCAGTTTGGTCTGGGAAAATCCGGCTGGGGTCTATAATACCTAAGTAGACCCTCCTAAGGGTGGGGGGAAAAAGGCACCATACAGGCAAGGCAAGAAACAAGAAAACAAGAACTGAAAAATTCTCCTATGTTAAACAAAACCTAAGCTAGAGGTCCAGAAAGAGCTGACCTGAATGTCAAAGAACAGACAGACAACAAATTCATCCAGCAAGAAAACCCTAGGTAAAAGAAGTGAAACATTCTCCAGAATAAACTAACTAAGGTAATTAAATGCCTAGACGCCAGCAAAAAAAAAAAAGAAATCACCTTAGGAAAATTGAAGATATGGCTCAGTCAAAGGAACAAATCAAGAATTCAAATGTGATACAGGAGCTGAAGCAATTAATTCAGAATATACGAACAGACATGGAAAACCTCATCAAAAACCAAATCAATGAATTGAGGGAGGATATAAAGAAGGCAAGGAATGAACAAAAAGAAGAAATTTAAAGTTTGAAAAAACAAATCACGGAATTTATGGGAATGAAAGACACAGTACAAGAGATGAAAAAAACAATGGAAACCTACAAGGTTAGATTTCGAGAGGCAGAAGATAGCATTAGTGAACTGGAGGACGGAACATCTGAACTCTGACAAGCAAAAGAAAATATAGGGAAAAGAACGGAAAAGTATGAGCAGGGACTCAGGGAATTGAATGACAACATGAAGCACACAAAGATACATGTTGTGGGTGTCCCAGAAGGAGAAGAGAAGGGAAAAGGAGGAGAAAAACTCATGGAGAAAATTATCCCTGAAAATTCCCCAACTCTTATGAAAGACTTAAAATTACAGATCCAAGAAGTGCAGGGTACCCCAAAGAGAACAGATCCAAATAGACGTACTTCCAAGACACTTACTAATCTGAATGTCAGAGGTCAAAGAGAAAGAGAGAATCTTGAAAGCAGCAAGAGAAAAGCAATCCATCACATACAAGGGAAGCCCAATAAGACTATGTATAGATTTCTCAGCAGAAACCATGGAGGCGAGAAGACAGTGGGATGATACATTTAAATTACTAAAACAGAAAAACTGCCAACCAAGAATTCAATATCCAGCAAAACTGTCCTTCAAAAATGAGGGAGAAATTAAAACATTTTCAGACAATAAAAACCACTGAAAGAATTTGTGACCAAGATACCAGCTCTGTAAGAAATACTAAAGGGAGGACTAGAGACAGATATGAGAAGACAGAAGAGAGAGGTGTGGAGTAGAGTGTAGAAGTGAAGACTTATGAGTAAAGGTAAAAAGAAGAAAATTAGATATGACATATAAAATCCAAAAGGCAAAATGGTAGAAGAAAATACTACCCATACAGTAATAACACTAAATGTTAATAGATTAAACTCCCCAATCAAAAGACATAATGGAGAGGCTGGAGGGGACTGTCTGAAAATGTAGAGCTGTTTTCCAGTAGCCATGTTTCTTGAAGATGATTCTGTAATGATACAGCTTTCACAATCTGATTGTGAGACTGTGAAAACCTTGTCTCTGATGCTCCTTTTATCTACCTTATCAACAGATGAGTAAAATATATGGAATAAAAATAAATAATAGGGGGAACAAATGTTAAAATAAATTTAGATTGAAATGCTAGTGATCAATGAAAGGGAGGGGTAAGGGGTATGGTATGTGTGAATTTTTTTTCCGTTTTATTTTTATTTCTTTTTTCTGAATAGATACAAATATTCCAAGAAATGATCATGATGATGAATATGCAACCATGTGATGATATTGTGAATTACTGATTGTATATGTAGAACAGAATGATCAAAAGTTAAGAATTTTTGCGTTGGTTTAATATTTTTCAAAAATATTATAAAATTAATTAAAAAAAAATTAGGCCTAAGAGTCACCCCCATGAGAACATTTTTTGTTGCTCAGATGTGGTCTCTCTCTCCAGCCAACACAACAAGCAAACTCACTGACCTCCCCCTCTCTACACGGGACATGACTCCAAGGGCTGTGGCCCTTCCTGGCAATGTGGGACAGAAATTCTAGAATGAGCTGGGACTCAGCATCAAGGGATTGAGAAAACCTTCTCAACTAAAAGGGGGAAGAGTGAAATGAGACAAAATAGAGTGTCAATGGCTAAGAGATTCCAAACAGAGTCAAGAGGTGATCCTGGAGGTTATTCTCACACATTATATAGATATCACCTTTTTAGTTAAGGTGTAATAGAGAGGCTGGAGGGAACTGCCTGAAAATGTAGAGCTGTGTTCCAGTAGCCATGTTTCTTGAAGATGACTGTATAATGATATAGCTTTCACAATGTGAATGTGTGATTGTGAAAACCTTATGTCTGATGCTCCTTTTATCTATCTTATCAACAGACAAGTAAAACATATGGAATAAAGAAGAATAATAGGGGGAACAAATGTTAAAATAAATTTAGTAGATTGAAATGCTGGTGATCAGTGAGGGGGGAGCGAGTGGGGGTATGGTATGTAACAATTTTTTTCTTTTTCTTTTTTTTTTTCTGGATTGATGCAAATGCTCTGACAGGTGATTGCGGTGATGAATATACAACCATGTGACAATACTCTGAGTTGTTTATATCCCAAGAATGGTAAGAATGTTCATGTTTGTATGTAGTTCGTTTAAAAAAAATTTTTTTAAAGAAAAGAAATATTGCTCAGATTAAAAAAAAAAATTATATGGAAGGGAAGGAGACCGCGAATAGCTAAAGATATCCTAAAAAAGAAGAGCCAACTGGGAGGTCTATCACTTCCTGACTTTAAAGCTTACTATAAAGCCACAGTGGTCAAAACAGCATGGTACTGGCACAAAGACAGGACTGACCAGTGGAACGGAATCAAGAGCTCAAAGATTGACCACCAAATTTATGAACATTTGATCTTCACAAGGCCCCCAAATCCACTATATTGGGACAGAATAGTCTTTCTAATAAATGGACATGGGAGAACTGGATTTCAATAGCCAAAATAATGAAAGAGGACCCTTACCTTACACCCTACACAAAAATTAATTCAAAATGGATCAAAGACCTAAATGTAAGAGCCAGCACCATAAAACTTCTTGAAAAAAATAAAGGGAAAGATCTTCAAGATCTAGTAATAGGAGGTAGCTTCTTAAACTTTTGTTCTAGTTTGCTAGCTGCTGGAATGCAACACACCAGAGACAGACTGGCTTTCAATAAAAGGGGATTTATTTAGTTGATATATAGTTCTTCAGAGGAAAGACAGCTAATTTACAACCAAGGTTCTTTCTTATGTGGGAAGGCATAGGGACATCTCTGCTGGCCTTTTCTCCAGGCCTCTGGGTTCCAATAACTTACGCCGGGGTGATTCCTTTCTACATCTCCAAAGGCCTGGGCTGAGCTGCAAGTGCTGAGATGAGGTATGCTGAGCTGCTTGGGCTGTGCTCTGTTGAGCTCTCTCATTTAAGCACCAGCCAATTAAATCAAGCATCATTCATTACAGCAGGCATACCTCTTAGCCGAACGCAGATGTAATGAGCAACAGATGAGGTTCAGGTACCACTGGCTCATGTCTCCAGCAAAAGAACTAGGTACCTTCTTCACCTGGCCAAGTTGACACCTGAACCTAACTACCACAACTTTACACAAGCAATGAAAGAAAATATTGGAACATTTACTCACTGTTGGTATGAATGTAAAATGTTTCAGCTGCTGTGGAAATCAGTTTGGCAATTTCTCAGAAAACTAAATATTGAGTTGCCCTATGACCCGGCAATACCAATATTTGGTATATACCCAGAAGAGTTGAGGACAGTCTGACCATGTTTGCCATGTGCCTTTCCATTTGAGAGAGAAACCCTGAACTCCATCGGCCTTCTTGAACCAAGGTATCTTTTCCTGGATGCCTTAGATTAGACATTTCTATAGACTTGTTTTAATTGGGACATTTTCTCGGCCTTAGAACTGTAAACCAGCAACTTATTAAATTCCCCTTTTAAAAAACTATTCCATTTCTGGTACACTTCATTCTGGCAGCTAGCAAACTAGAACAGATTTTGGTACCAAGAGTGGGGTGCTGCCGAGGTTTGCAAATACCAAACACGTTGGGAATGGTTTTTTACATGGGTAAGGGGAAGATTTTGGAGGAGTTATGAAAAGTTTGATAGAGAAGGCCTGGAATGCTTTGAAGAGACTGTTGGTAGAAATGTGGACTCTAAAGATACCTCTGACCAGGCTCTAGACAGAAGTGAGGCATGTGTTCTTACAGACTGGAACTAAGGTGATCCTTGTTTTAAAATGGCAGATCATCTGGCAAAATTGACTAGGGGCTTTGTCTGGAAAACAGATTTTAAAAGCCATGAACATGGATATTTAGCAGAAGAGATCTCCAAATTAAATATGGAAAGTGCAGCCTGGTTTCTCCTCACAGCTTATAGTGAAATGAGACAGGAAAGAGGTAAACTGAGAACTGAACTCTTGGGTATAAGGAAACCAGAAACTGATGTGCTGGAAAATTCTGGGCTTCCAGGAGGGGACACCTCAGAGTGGTGCCCTATGTGAGGATTTGGCCAAATGCAGAACCAGTCAGCCATTTCAGAGAAAGCCAGGATTGGACATGGAGTTATCCAGGAAGGATCTGTGGAAACTCCTTATGTCTGAGGGGCATGATCCGAGGCTACTGCATAGAAAGCCAACAAGAGTGTTGCAGGATGTGTATAAAGAGAACCACTGCCAGTCAGGTCTGAGAGGGACAGAGAAAGGACACACTGGAGGAAAAATTACTTCAGAGCAAAATGATGGAGGGTGAGGCATGAAGTCAAAAAGCCTCAGGCCAGGAGAGCGGACCCACCCAAGACATGGAGAGGGTGAGTTTGCCCCAAAGGCAAAGGATGGGCCTTCCACCTCATTGCAGTGGAAAAGTCATACCACCTCAGGCCTTGGAGAGGGTGAAGCACATTCACTGGGGTTTGGGGAAAGCCTGACTGCCACCACATGGAGGTGTTGAGCATGTACCCCGGAGATGGCAGAAAGCCTGGGTGCAGCCCCGATGCTTGGAGAGGGTGGAGCTGAGAAAATGTGGTCTCCCCAGTGTCCCACTAGACTGTGTTCGGAGAGAGGCAGGCCTCTGCCTAGGCCTTTGGAAAGGGTGGGACTGCAGCATTCTAAAGCCCCGAGGATAAATAACTCTCAGATTTTGAAATCTAATGGACTTTGACCTGCAGGTTTTCAAAACTGTATGGGCCCAGTGACCCCTGTGTTCCTTCCTCCCTACAGAAATGGTTATATGTATCCTACAACTGTTCCTCCTTTGTATGTTGGCAGCAAATAACTTGTTTTGAGTTTCAAAGGTCCAGAGCCAGAGGATAATTCTGTCTTAGAACAGACCATGCCTGTAACTAACTCTGACAGGAGTTCGTACTGTTTCTAACTTTTTATTTCATTTGTATTACTACTGCAATGGTTTAAGGATTTCTGATACTGTGATGGAATTAATGTATTTCATACATGGGGAAAACATGTCTTTTTTAGGGTCCAGAGGATGGAAGGTGCCGGTTTGAAAGGATGTATGTACCCTAGAAAAGCCAAGTTTTAATCCTAATCCCATTTTGTAAAGGCAGCCGTTTCTTCTAATTTCTATTCAGTACGGTATGTTTGAATCATCTCCCTGGAGATGTGACTCAATCAAAAGTGGTTTTAAACTGGATTAGATGGAAATGTGTCTCCACCCATTCGGGTGGGTGTTGATTAGTTTACTGGACTCCTATAAAAGAGGAAATATTTTGGAGAAAGCAGGAGAATCTGAGAGAGCAGAGAACGCCACAGCACCATGAAGCAGAGAGTCCACAAGCCAGTGACTTTTGGAGATGAAGAAGGAAAATGCCTCTCAGGGAGCTGGAGAACAAGCTAGCAGATGACACCATGTTCACCATGAGTCCTTTCAGCCAAGAGAGAAACCCTCACTGTGTTCGCCATGTGCCCTTCCAGATGAGACAGAAACTCTGACGATGTTCGCCATGTGCCTTTTCACTTGAGAAACCCTGAATTTCACTAGCCTTCTTGAACCAAAGTATCTTTCTCTGGATGCCTGAGATTGGACATTTCTATAGACTTGCTTTAATTGGGACATTTTCTTGGCCTTAGAACTATAAACAAGCAACTTATTAAATTCCCCTTTTTAAAAGCCATTCTGCTTCTGGTATATTGCATTCCACCAGCTAGCAAACTAGAACAGGCAGTAACACGAATAGACATTTGCACACTGATGTTCACAGCGATACTATTCACAATTGCCAAGAGATGAAAACAATCCAGGTGCCCATCAACAGACAAATGGCTAAAAAAAAATGTGGTACATAAATATGATGGAATATTGTGCAGTATTTAGGCAAAATGATGCTCTGAAACATATGACAACATACATGAACCTTGAGGACATAATACTGAGTGAAATAACTGAGAGAAAAGGACAGACATCATATGATTCCATTATTATGACTCTGATAAAGCCACCAGTGTTTTACAGAAGCTAGAAGAAAAATCTGAGTTGAGGGCACAGGAGCCCATGTCAAACTCTGGGAACTGTCCTATAGCTGCCTGTTGAAACATGCTTTGAAAATTATTCTTTTTTTCTTCTTTTCCTTGTATATATGTTATATTTTACAACTAAAAACACCTAAAAAAACAAACTATAGGCAGTTATATAAAATAAATCCTTGAAATAAAAAAACCCTATAAAACATTATCCAAAAAAAAAAAAAAGAGGACATCTCAACAGACCTATAACAAGTAAAAATATTGACTCAATAATCAAAAACCTTCCAAAGAAGAAAAGTCCAGAACCAGCTGCTGTTACTGGTGACTTCCACCAAATGTTCAAGGAAGTATTAACATCAGTCTTTCTCAAATTCTTCCAAAAAAACTGAAGAGAAGGGAACACTTTCCATGAGGCCAGAATTAGTCATTACCCAAGTCAAATGAAAAAAATCACAACAAAATTACTGACCAATATCTTTTATGAATATAAATGCAAAAAACCCTCAACAAAATACTAGCAACACCATTAAAAGGATTACACACCATGAACATGTGGGATTTATCCCAGGAATGCAAGGACAGTCCAACATACAAAAATCAATCAATCCAGGGACACAGATATTTGCACACTGTTCTAGTTTGCTAGCTGCCGGAATGCAATATACCAGAAACGGAATGGCTTTTAAAAGGGGGAATTTAATGAGTTGCTAGTTTACAGTTCTAAGGCCGAGAAAATGTCCCAATTAAAATAAGTCTATAGAAAATGTCCAATTTAAGGCATCCGGGGAAAGATACCTTGGTTCAAGAAAGCCGACGATGTTCAACGTTTCTCTCTCAGCTGGAAGGGCACATGGTGAACATGGCGGTATCTGCTGGCTTTCACATGGCTCTACCAAAAGGGATTCTCTCCAAAATGTTTCCTCTTTTAAAGGATTCCAGCAAGAATCTCCACCTTCAGTGGGTGGAGACAAACCTCCATGGAAATCATCTAATCAAAAGTTACCACCCACAATTGGGTGGGTTACATCTTCATGGAAACAATCAAAATGCTCCCACCCAGCTATATTTAATGAGAATCAAAGGGCCTGGCTTCTCTGGGGTCCACCACAGATTCAGAGCAGCACACATACCAACATTCACAGTGGCATTCTTTACAATTGCCGAAAGATGGAAACAACCCAGGTGTCCACCAATCAATGAATGAATAAATAAAACGTAGTATTCACATATGATGGAATATCAAACAGCTGTAAGAAAAAATAAAGTTATAATGCATCTGACTACATGGATGAACCCTGAGGACGTTATGTTGAGTGAAAAAGTCTTACACAAATGGACACATATTGTAAGACCTCACTAATACGAACTAATTAAATATAAATGGCAAACTCCTGGTGTTAATATCTAGATCATCGGTCAGCAGAAGATAGAATGAAGGCAGAGAATGGGGAGCTGATGCTTAATTTGTGCAGAATATGTAAAAAAAATTGACTGTCAATGTTTGGAAACAGATGGAGGTGATGCTAGCACATTATGGTGAGTATAACTAACAGCGATAATATATGGGCGCAATTGTAGCTGAAAGTGAGAGTTTAGGGTTGTGTGTGTCACCAGATGGAAAGCCAGAGGATTTAAAACAGAACTTCATAACATAGTGAAGCCTCTCTTTAGGATGGAAATGTTCTAGAATTGAGTGTGGTGATGAATGCACAACTCTGCAAATATACTAGAAGACAGTGATTGTACACTTCAGATGGATTGTATGATATATGAATTCATCTCAAAAAAACTCTTTAAAAAAGCAATGTATTATTTATTTATACAACTTTCATATTTACAGGGAAAATTTTCTCATATTTATAAAAAAGCCCACACGATCATCAACAGACACAGAAAGAGCATTTGACAAAAGTGAACACCCTTTTATGATCAAAATACTCAGAAAACTAGGAACTGAAGGGAACTTCCTCAAAATGATAAAGGCCATTCATGAAAAATCCACCGCCAACAAATATCATACTCAGTGGTGAAAGACTGAAAGCTTTCCCCCTAAAATCAGGAAAGGACAAGGACACCTGCTTTCAACACTGCTAGTCAACATCATACTGGAAATTCTGGTCAGAGCAATTAGGCAACAAAAAGAAATAAAAGGCATCCAAATTGTTGGGATTAAGGTTATTCAGAATACAAGGGTAAGGAAGACATTGCCTGTATTTTAGAACTTTACCTACTCTATGAGACCAAAGGAAAGAGGTACATTTTGGCCCAAACCTAAATTTTCTATAGCACATAATCTAACTTGGCCTGTCTGGATAGATCATTTAAACAATCCAAACACAGGGAGCCCAGAATAAGAATGAGGGCCTTTAATCCTATATAGCTTAATGAAATGCCTGGATACACATCTCAGAGTATATTAAGCAGATAATCAAAAAGTATTGGCAATGTCCCTTGAGGGATGAGAGAAAAAATATGGAACTATTAAAATTTACCACTGGGGAAACTTCTGCTGATAATGTGTCAAATATTAGGGACACCCAAATTAATAGGCCAAGCCCTTGATCTTGAGGCTTGTCCTTGTGAAGCTTATTTATGTAGCAGAGAAGCTTAGCCTACCTATAGGTATGCCTAAGAGTCACCTCTGGAGGATCTCTTTTGTTGCTCAGATGTGGCCTCTCTCTCTCTAAGCCCAACTGCAAGTGAAATCATTGCCCTTCCCACTACATGAGACATGACATCCAGGGGTGAAAGTCTTCCTGGTGATGTGGGAGATGACGCCCAGGGATGAGCCTGACCCTGGTACTGTGGGATCAACAATGCCATCCTGATCAAGAGGGGAAAAAGAAGTGTAACAAATAAGGTATCAGTGGCTGAGAGAGTTCAAATAGAGTTGAGAGGCTATTCTGGATGCCACTCTTATGCAAGCTACAGTTAGACATTGCAACCTATCATAGTTTACCAAACCCCAAACAAAATCATTCTTGCCAACCCTAAAGAACACCTAGGGCTATGTATAAGATTCTACAGAGGTTCCATGCAGTAGGGTTACTTTTCAGAAACCTACATCCTTCAGATAGGTCCCTAGGCCAGATAAGTCCTGAAACCTAGAGGGCCTAGCCTCTCCAGAACAACAAATTTCATCCCCCTACCTCATATTATCAACAGCCCCTTCCAACATGAAAAAGTTAGAACAGGCATAGCCCAAATACCCCTAAAGAATGGGAGAACGATCAGAGGTGATGGTGGAGTTATACAGAGAAGGTAGGATTTAACTAATGAGTATGATTGCTGAATCATTATACTGATATTTTAGTCCCCAGTGTCTTGGAGCAGCTAGTAGTAAAAAGCTAAAATTGTGAAATTATAACCCATACCAAACTCTGAAATCTGTCCTACAACTAACTGTTTTGGTGTACTTTGAAATTCACTGCTTTTTGTATATATATTATTTTTCACAAAAAAGTCAATTGCAATAACTGCACAGCTAGATGATGATATTGCAAACCAATGATTGTACACTTTGGATGATTACATAGTATGCAAATACATAATATACATCAATTAAAAAAAAACTTCAAGAAAAAGGCATTCAAATTGGAAAAGAAGAGATAAAACTATCTCTATTCACCAATGACATAATCCTTTATAGAAAACTTCCCAAAGAATCCACAAGAATTCAGCAAAATGATAGGTTCAACACACAAAAATCAGCTGTATTCCTATATATCATCAATGAACAATCCAAAAAGGAAATCAAGAAATAATTCCATTTACAAAAGCATCTAAAAGAATAAAATATCTAGGAACAAATTTACCCAAGGATGTAAAGGACTTGTACACTGAAATGGCAATACTACCCAAAGTGATTTACAGATTCAACTCAATCCCAATGAAAATTCCAACAGCTTTCTTCACAGAAAGGGAAAAGGCATTCATCAAATTCACATCGAAAGGCAAAGGGCCCTGAATAGCAAAAGCCATGCTGCCTAAAAAACAAGAAGGTTTGAAGACTCACAATTCCCAATTTCAAAATTTATTAAAAAGCTACAGTAATCGAAACAGCATGGTACTGGCCAAACGACAAAGACCAATGGACAGAATAGAGAATTCATGAATAAATCCTCACATCTATGGCTAAGCAGTAGAAACAACCCCAGTATCTATCAACAAATGAATGAATAAACAAAGGGTGATTCCATATAATGAAATATTAGTCAGCCCTAAAGAAAAGAGTTCTGATACACGCTACAATACAGAACTTGAAAACATTATGCTAAGTGAAATAAGCCAGATACAGAAATACTGTATGGTTCCATTTATGTGAAATATCTAGAATAAGCAAATTCAGAGACAGAAAATAGATTAGAGGCTGTCCATGGCTGAGGAGAAGGGGAATGGAGAGTTACTGCCTAATGGGTACAGAGTTTCTGTTCGGAGTGATGAAAAATTTTAGTGGCATTGGTAGGACAACATTGTGAATGCAATTAATGTCATAGAATGATACACTTAAAAATGATTAAAATGCAAAGTGTTAATGTTATATAAGTATACTACAATAAAATAAATGTTTAAAAAATTAAAGAGTTCATAAAAACTGTGAATTGACATGCATTAAGGAGTTAACACTACCTAACATTAAGAAGTATTTCAATTTCCCTCCAGACAGTGAAAAGAAAATATCAGTAAATAGGAACTTGACTGTTTTATGATAAATGATGTATTTGGAAGAAAATATGCGCCTGTCCATCAGCTCAAGATGATGAGATACCATGAGCTCCCGACATGAAGCAGCACCTATCAGGTATTCTGGCCAAAAATGTTCAGCCTGATTTTAATCCAGCCTCTGGATTACTTCCACTCACAGGAAATACAAGAGCAGAAGAGGCTAAGTGACATTCTGAGGAAACAGTCAGCCATTCGATATCAGAAAAGGCCCATCTATATAATGATTGATGTCAAAAAGTCAATGTCAAGGTCTTCCGGGAAGATGGTTGACTAGAGTAGCTCAAGATTAGCCCTGTTCCATGGAAAAGTTAGAGAAGGGACAGGAGGGTGACTGAGGAGACAATTCAGGAGTGCAGCTGACCTGGGAGAGCCTTCTGCACTACATGCGGCAGCCCTGGTTGAAGAGACCAAGGGACTGAGAGGCAGAAAGTTGGAGCCTGGCGCGGAGCCTGTGGAAGTGCACGGACAGGAACACCAGACTAGGAAGTAAGCCAGGCCGTGTTCCTTGGGTGCGCTACCCTCACAAGTGCTGCCCCATGACTGGTTACTCACCCCAAATCCCATGCACCTGAATCCTGTCACCTGCTCCCATTCCCCACACTCCAGGCACCCCCACCCCACCAGCCCCCAGTGCATGTACCTGCCCCACACCCCCACCCCAAGTGTAGCCCAAACCACCTCTCCTGCACCCCTCCAGAGCACTACCTCCCCCTCCCTATTTCCTGCAGGCTACTGCCACTGCATAAGGGTTGTGGGCACTAACCTTCATACCTAGGCTACCCCTGCCCCCGACCTGTAGTGTCGGA
>PVIY010051423.1:0-15683 GCA_004026745.1 Myrmecophaga tridactyla
AGGCAGGGCCCTGTTGCAAGGCATGCCTTCCTACTACATACCACCCAGAACAACAGAAGAGGCTGGGAGTAGCAGAAGAGGCAGGGTGTTTGGCTTGGGTGTTAGAATATTCCATTTCTGCGTGCAAAGCCTGACCCTAATGGTGGCTCAAGGCTCATTTTTCTCACCTATACAATGTCTATAAAAGTGCCTATATTCAGAAGATATGTGAGGATTATAATATGAAATACTTGATAGAGTACCCGGTGAATCATCCAGGAAGAACTGTTTTTTAAGATTATTAATTCCGTGCTCACAACTGACTGCAGAACTTCAATATTTGATGAAAAGATGAAACCAGAAATAAACCATTTACTTGGAATGAAACGTTTATAAAGTTCACACAGCTTTCTTAGCCCTTTTGGTTGGCAAGGCAAGTGAAAGTCATAATAATAATAATAATAATAATAATAATAATAATAATATTATTATAATAATAAAAATAAACTGTGGCATAGAAGGGAGAGCTGAGGTCTTAGGTGACCAAGAAGACTGCTGTTTGAGCTGCTCTCCTTCTTTGTGAACTGAGAGCAGAGTTTCTCACAGGAGCTTTCTGGGCATCAGGCCTCCTGCCAGTCTCACTGTGCCTCTCTGGACAGGTCTGCTAGAGGCAAAATCAAGCTTTGTGCTTTTGGTCTTGGGTGTTCGTTTACTGGCCCTGGACATATGGGCAGGGCATTTCTGGTGGGGTAAGTGTTCTCTGCAAAGTCCATCATCTGCTCCATCAGAAATAGGGCTTCTTTTATTTATTTGTTTATTTGCATGGGCAGGCACCAGGAAATGAACCTGGGTCTCTGGCATGGCAGGCAAGAACTCTGCCTGTTGAGCCACCGTGGCCTGCCCTGAATATATATATCTATACACTTTTTTTTTCAATTAAAAAAATTTTTTAAAACATAACATACAAACAGGAATATTCTTACCATATGATCCCTCCATTCTTGGTATATAATCAATAACTCACAATATCATCACATAGTTGTATAATCATTATCATGATCATTTCTTAGAACATTTGCATCAATTCAGAAAAAGAAATAAAAAGAAAAATATTCATACATATCATACCCCTTACCCCTCCCTTTCATTGATCACTAACAAGAAATAGGGCTTCTTTTGACTTCGTTCCTGCCTTTCTCTGACTAGAAACAAAAACAAAGCAACTCCAGTAATCCACACAGACATCAGGATTTCTGTAGGACAGCTGCCTGTGCTGGGCAGTGCAGTCCACTCCAACTATCTGTGCTGTAAGCCAGGAATCCTAATTTCAGTCTCAGGTAAGGAGTGGAAAAGGAGAGTTAGAACCGTATCTTTTTGTCAACACATCGATGCCACCATCTTTACAGTGACACGTGAAGCACAGCCCTGGTCCTCAGAATTAGCTGGTTTAGTGTCTCTCTCGGAAGTCTTCCAAAATCAGGCAGGGAGTTGGGGGTAGGGTAGTAAACTTCATCCTTCCTATTTAGCTTCAGGTGTGGAACACATGCAAGGAGGGGGAAAAAAAATAGACCACATAGAGGGTATGCTTGGAAATTCTGTAGCTTTGTCTTGGAATTTCATTGGGTATTATGGAACTCATAATGCTGGTTTAGTCCTTCTTAGAACATCCATAAATGATCCCTTGCCATTCCCACGCTCAGCCAAATTTTAATAGCTGCACAGTGTGATGCTATGACTATGACCTGTATCAACCGTCTTCTCCCACCCCCACCCGGCACTCACACGTGGAAATACACACAGGGTGTCAATGGTTGTGGCTGCAAGGGCTGGGGAAACAAAATAACAGACCGTGGTTGCTGTCTAGCCACACCTCTCGCCCATCTGCAGCTTCTGTGTGTCTGGGCGTTCTTGTCGGCCTGTCTGTCCCCAGGGCTTGCCTGTGCTGGTCTGTCCCAGGGTAGGAGCTGAACCGGGGTGGTGTTTAAGGTATTGGCAGCTCAGCCTGCTGCTGCCCTGGACCCTCACTCCATGCTTCTTCATCCTGCTCTACTTTTCATTTTTCCCATTTACAACTGCCTGATGTGCTGTATAATTTACACTTATTGATTATGTTTACTGTCCTTTAGAATGTAAACTCATCAAGAGCAGAGATTTTTATTTTATTTGTCCACTGGTATATTTTAAGCACCTAGAACCCTGACTGGCACACAATAGGTATTCAATAAATACTTGTTTAATGAATGGATATTTGTTAACCATTCTAAGTTTAGATTAATTGATAAATCCACAAGCCAGGACCTGTTCATTTATTGGAAATATTTACCTCCCTACCCCTTCAAACTCTGAGCAGCCTAGTGTCCACAAAGAGTTGTCTCCAACACTGCCCAAAATCAGTGATAAAATTGAGGAAGTAAAATATTTACCAAAGCAGAAACTTTGGAGGTGGGGTGAGAATGGGGTCTGTGTGTGTTTTGTTTGCATTTAAATAATGAAGACCAATAACACTCCCACCTCAATATATATTAAGAAGCAAAAGGAGCCAGTGTATGATTTTGATCTATAATTTAAGAATATCTATGAGTACATTTGAAAACAAATCTGCTAATTGCTTATATTGCCATTGAAAAAAAATCAGAAATAATCCTAGTTTAAATGCCTTTCTATCCTCAGAATGCCCTGGACGTTTGTTTTCAGTAAATGTATGAGAATGATCTTGAAAGTAAGTATGTAAGAGAACAGAGAATAAAAATAAAATCATACTGACGCTGGAGATCTTTCAGCTTCTCCCAGTTGCTGAGAGGTATAATTAGCGTATGTATATATATATATATACATATATATATATAATTTTTCACCCAAACCAGTACAACTGGCATAAACTGGGACTATCTTGGGCAATTACACATGTGACTATCTTACGTATAATCAGCTTCCACACATTAGAAGAAGAGCAAGGGCTAGCAAAGATTCATGCTTCGGAAATGTCAAAAGTCTGGTGGTTTGCTTCCTACTTGTTTTGAATTCAAGGGTCACAGATGTTGAAAATACTCATATCGCCAATTTGCACTAACTTCACCAGTTTGTAAGTATCAAGCCAGAATGTTCAATAAATGACCCAGAGAATTCATCTATTTCCCCCCATTAGTTTCTGACTCTTCAGCATGACAACATCAGATCCTCTGTTAAAGAAAAGGCCCCTCCGGAGCTGTGTAACTGAGGCACTCTCACTCCTCCTCAGGGACGCAGCTGTCGACTTACCACCCCCACCCCCACCCCATAAACATCCCCCTCCATTTCTGCCACATCCCTATTTTTCAGGTCTCACAGTACAATCAGAATAAGTGAAAAAGGGCCCTGATTTTCCGGAGGGACCAGGCAGTCTGAAAAGGTACGTCTTCAACATCATTAGCAGTTCATCTTCTAAAACCTCAGGGCAGCCCCTAGGCAGCCCCTTCTGCATTGCCTTTCCCTGTCCCCCACCTCTCTCTTTTGGTGTCTGCTTATCAAATTAATGAAGCCCATTCAGGTGGGAGGAAGTTGGGGTAGAAGACAGTAGTTTACGAGCGATACAAGCCCCTCCCTCCTAAAAAAAAAAAAAAAGAAGAAAGAATGGCAATAAAATCATAACTTCTTTCTCTTAAATGGGAAGAGGAAAAGGAAATGGTGTCGGGGTGGGGTGGGGGTTGCTGTGATTGTCTCCGAGCTCCCCGAAGGAAGAGATGTCTATTTACTTTTCTGACTGAACATTTGCATGTTTAAAAGGCGCAGTTCCTTTGTGGGCAGGATTTATCAAGGCCACATTGCTACTTGATAGAGCAGAGCGCAGGGCCAGGATTCCAGGTAAAGGATAAAGCAACTTCCTTTGACCTTCCTTCCCTCTTGCCTTTTTGGAGGCAGCCCCGCCCTCCCCGCGGAGGCTCCGGGGGGCCAGGCCGCGGTGCGTGGCACGGAGCGTGGGCGCAGAGGGCTGCGGGCACCCGGGCAGGGCTCGTCCTCCCGCCCCGCGCAGCTGCAAGGCACCGGAGCACAAGGCGGTGCCATGAGAGCCTCCCCGTTCCCCCCACATCCGGAGAGGCAATTTTCAGCTGAGATCCAAAACACATCAACATCTCAAATCACGTCACTGACCTAAATATAGACAATGACTTCAAGGAAGAGGAGAGGAAAAAAAAAAAAAGTTGCACATTCTTTTATACCTGCGAGTGCTGTGAGCTCTTCAAACAAGCACTGGCAATGCAGAACAACAGATAACCAGATGTGAAGGGAGAAGAAAGGAGAGATGGGTGTTCTAGAACGATTGCCGTGATAAGGTCATTACAGCTTCTCCGCGAAACATCAATCCTCGTTTGTCACCCGGGTTGCTGTATCGCTTTGGGCTTGGTTTTGTGCCCCTTGCCAGCTTTCCCAGGAGGAGGTGTGGGAAGCAGTGGCGTTCCCCATAGATCTCCATAGCTAAGCCAGGCTGTTCTCTCCACCACGGAGGGCAGGGCTCTGATTCAAAGAGAGGGGCTGCTTGATTGAGAAGCAGTTTCCTTCCTACCTGAGACGAACCTGCTACTGGTTCCTTTGTTACTGAACAGCCTGGGCTGGTAGCCCTCAGCAGGAGCACCCCAGGTCAGTGCCCTCCCCCATACAATTGTAAGCAAAACCTTACTAAGACTCTGGAAAGCTGGCGTGGGCTACCTCACTAGCTGATGCCACAAGGAGTGCCTGTAAACATTACTTTCTCTTCACAGTATGAACCCCCTTGGGACCAGTCTTCTAATGCTTCGTTCAATAGAGTGCCTACTTTAAAAAAATTCACATGGGAATTATCCACCTGCCAGATGAATGACAAAGGCCATGTTAGGGGCTTTTATGAACATGAACCCCATAACTAGGGAGCTTGGGAAAGACACCTGAAGAACAAAACATTAAGTATAGGAAGATCAGTGGCCTTGGAAATTAGACAGGATTGCGGACAGCTGATCACTGAGGGAAAGTCACCCGTCTCACATATTTCTGATGTTCTTCCCGCTCACTCAGACAACTATCTGCATAAGAACAGCCTGCGAGAGGCTCCCCGAGTGCAGCATAATTGCCTGCTGTTAGGGAACAGCCAGCCACTTCAGACTTAAGCGGTTCAGAACTGTGTCACTCAGGCTGAAACCCAAATCCATGCTCTGTTGTGTTAGCAAAACATCCACAAATGCGGCCGCTGGTTTATTTCTTCAGAGCACATCTAAGCAGCCTTTGCAGAAACATATCACACCATCACAGAAAGAGTCTAGCCCTTGGAAACCAGAAGACTAAAATATATAAATATATATAAGAATCGAATGTTTATGGAAAGTAACAGAAAGACTACCTATCTCACAGAAGATGATATAAGGAAGCAACTAAAGGCACCATTCAAATGAAATAGAAGGAAAACATTGGTAGAAGTCCTACAGGGGCTGAGGACGAAAAGAAAACCTGAAACTCAAGTAAACAAACAAATAAGAAACCCCCAAAACAAACCATGCAGCATAGGTCTGGGGAAAGTGGGGCTGGAAGTGGCCCAGGTTAGCATAATCTCTGCCCATGGCGGTCAGGGCGTGACCTTGTAGGTAGTTCCCCAGCCCAGGGCTCTCCAGTGTCCCTGCCCTTCTGAAAAATGAGGCTCCATTAGAGAGTGGAAAGGATGCAGCTGTAAGTTTTCAGAAAATAGAAACCTGAAGGGTGACTGAAAAAACGGTTCTGGATTTCAAATACCAGTTTAAGTTACCACAACCAGAAAAGGAGTCTGGTGGCACCACAACTTCCTAAAAAAAAAAGATTCCCGGCAATGACCTTCACCAATAGGTATTGGCGGCCGATGGTTTCTGGAAAGGAAGTGGGGAATGGATGGTTTCAGTGGAGAGAGAGAGAGAGAGAAACAAATTTGGCCAAGAAGGAATATGTCCAGAGTCGTTTCGTTTTCCAATCCCATATCTTTGTCAGTTAAGCCTTTTCCAAACCATGATGAGAATACTAACAGTAATCTAATACTATACTACTCATTACTAATAAAACATATTTATGAAATGGAAATATAATGTGCATATTTCCAAAATGTGGTTATAAATGACTTACTCTAAGCTACAATTTAGGATGGTTTGACAAATGAGTCTTTAATAAAGAATTGATGAGGATGATGCCTGCTGATAATAATTCTATTTGGTAAGATTATGTGGTTTCCTATGGCAATTTGAGCCGAGCTGATTGCCTCAAAAATTACTCCAAGTAACTAATACAGGGAAATTTAATTGATGATAAATATGGTGGTGGTATGTCAACTCTTGGAAAAGTGAGTACGTAATTGAAGAATTCAGCATCATGTCGTCTGCTGTTTATACTCAGAGCTGTTACAGTGCTATGAAATTATTTGTTTGACAGGCTTGCACATAGTAGGGATTTAAAAGCCTAGCAAGGCAGAGAACACCATGGATTGCCAGCACACCATCACAAAAGGCTGGAAGCCTGGGACAGAATATTCTCCTCTACAGGTTTAAGGGGAAACACGGCCTTTCCCATACCTTGATTTGAGACTTCTAGTCTCCAGACCTGTGAGACAATAACTTTTTGTTGTTTTAAGCCATCCAGTTTGTGGGACCTTATTACAACTGCCAGAGGAAAACAATGAGAGCATTACCACCCTAACAGGTCAGAGTATCTTGATTTGAACAAAGCATTTGAAAAACTTCTTTACCGGTTCCCTTTGAACAAAGAGAGTTAAGTATCAGATGGCCTCTACAGATACCATGGTTGTATATAATCTTTCTAAATATTAGGCATTGTCCTAGACAGTGGAACTGAAAGAATTAAACAGAATCCTGCTTGTGAAGGAGTTATCAGCTAGTAGGGGGGCCAAGCAAGTGAACAAATAGGTACATGCAACATAAAAAGTGGTACGTGTTCCAACAGCAGTGATGAGTAGGGGTTCAAGGAAAGGAAGGTTGAAAGTGGGCCAGAGAATGCTTGCAGAAGAGGTGGTTCTTGAGTTAAGTCTCAAAGGATGAGTAGAAGTTTATGATTTAGATACAGTAGAGAAAAAAGCAGTAAAGCAGAGAAAGAGTCTACATGGAAAGACATGAAGGGCATGTTGTGTTTGAGGGACTTCTGTGGCTGGATTCCAGGGGATGTGTGACAGAGGGAAAGGAGATGAGGCTATGAGGTTGACGGGGGCAGGTGATGAATCTGTATGACAAATCCAGGGTGTGGACCCTATTGTGTAATGCTGGACAACCTCTGAAGGAGTGAATTCTCTTCTCCATTTGTATCAGTGATTTGTATAATGACATGCAAGCAGGAAGAATGACAATTAAAAGAAAAAAAAATCTTATCAGGCCAGAAAAGGTAAATATCAAAGCTATGAATATGTAAAGGTAAATATTAAAGCATGAACCTATGAATGCATAGGTCCACAAAGACTAATTGCTTAATGTATTGCACTGGAAAAATCTTGTCTAAATGTGCTTTATGTTAAGAGACTTGAGGTTTTTAATTGATGCAAGCAACTTTAGGCTGCAGACAAGTTGTGATAATTCCTACTGTACTCTGCATTCGTCAAACCACATTTGGAATACTGTATACAGATCTGGGAATCTCATTTTAAAGAGGATATTAGGTATTATAAACATGTCAGAAAGAGGAAAACCTTGGTAGCAAAGGGTCAGAAAATCATGCTAATATAAGGAATGGGACAGTGGAAGGAACTGGGAATGTTCACATTGGGAAAGAGAAGATTAAGAAATATGAAAGCTTTTGTTAGCTCTCTAAATGTGGCTTACAGAACAAGTTGGAGGTTATATGGAGATAAATTTCAATTCAATACAAGAAAGGACTTTCAAATAATTCTGTATCCAAAAATGAAAATGGTTGCAAGCACGAGTTGGCGGCCAATTCCTGTCAAGGAGGTTTTGGAGGAGATTTCTGCTTTTGGCGAGAAGTTGAGTTAACTGACCTTGAAAATCCTTTCTACCTGAAGATTGGGCAAAATGCCAATACATTCTGGCTGTACCAGATATCTATAGTATCAAAACAACCAAAGATGCCATATAATTGACATCTCTGGAAATCTAGTTCATGTTAAATGCTAGTTTTTGAGGGGGATAAAAAAACCTTAAAAAACTCTGATCCTATAATCTCTCCTCCTTTCCTCAAGGAGGCATGCAATATGACCCTATGGGTAATTACCAACCTCTTATGAAATTGGAGATTGATCACTATTTGGCATTAATTAGGAAGCAGAAATCATTTAGAAATAGTTATACCAACAGTGAGGTATTATAATGTATTTTGAGGATACAAAGGATTCCTTTGAGTTATGAAACCAAACAACAAAAGCAAAGCGGAGTGCTTAGAACACTCCGCATTCTGGCTGCTGGGCTTCTAAGGAGATCGGCACCAGATGAGACGTTTTCTCTTTCAAATTTGTACCAATGACACAATTATGACCACAGAAGTCCCTCGGAGAATAGGAGGGGTTTCAACTTTCATAAGCAAGGGACATCAATGAGGTCATGGTAAGGAGGTTTCCAATTACTTGTTGCTAAGCCATTGTAAGTATTGATTTCAGACACCAGAGATCTATTTCCACCTAGTATTTATTATAAAATCCTCAGAGTAAAAATTAACTTTAGGCTGCTGTTTTAAAATTTTTAATGATTTTTAAAGCAAATGAAGGACCTTAGTTCTGTTTTGGGAAAACAATCAACACCTAAAAGATTGACATAAAAATAACTGAATGCAAACATTTTAAGAGTCCCTGACACCAGGTCCCAAATGGACAGCCAAGATCCTGATTAGAGCCTTTGGAATGAGATACGGTGACTCACTGTGATCAGTTTACCGATACGATAAATACACTGCTCCCTATTTATTGATGAAGACATGCCATGTAGCAACATTTTCTATCTCTGACCAAGAGGACGATACTCTACTGATTCCAGTGACTGATGTGAGAACCCAACAAAGATAAATGCCCAGGAGCGTAACTGCAGACCTGAGCGTGGGATGGCCTTCTCAGGCACATGACCAAAGCTGAGATTCTGAGCATGTGGTGCAGAGAAAAAAAAAATCAATCAAACTGAACATGATTTCCTAAGGAACAAAGGGCCAGCACCATCCCGTGGGTTAATTCCTCACATATTTTAGTAAAGACTGTTTTCCCCAAAATGTGAAGGAAGTTTGAGGGAGGAGTTGGATGCTTTTTCTGTCTGTACTTCTCATGCCCCTGGAGTGGGAAGGAAAAGTGACAAAAGTACAGTCAACCTCTATTCACTCCATTTCTTAGGCCCTTCATTTCTACCCAGCAGGTGGACCTTGTGTTTCCCACCCTTTACTCTGGTATTCATCTACCTGCAGGAATTTTGCCTCGTATCTTCTTATGAAACTCTCAGCCTCAAATGTAAGGATGCACGAAAGTTATTTCTTAAAACTTTTTTTTTTAAAAAGGGAAGCTCTTCATATTAAAGTGAAACACATAGGAAAGCAGAGGTCCACGTGATTATATATTCTGTGGAAAAAAATGTCCTTAAGAGTTATTTGGCAGTAAGTTTAAGCATAGATATTTTGGTGTATATCATTTTTCTATGACCAGCGTGGGTTCTTCCTTTTAAAACTATTAAATAATACCTGGAAGAAGGGAGACATATCTCTTTTATTTCTAGTTAAGAAAAACAACACCAGGCCAGAGAGTATCACAGTAATTTCTAATTTTGCTGGTGTATTATCATCCAGTAATAAGTGCAACTTGAAACTGCCAATTATCTCATAAGAGGGGTATCACCTTTTCTGTTGTGAATGACTACTTCAATAAATGTAGGTTCAGCTCACTCTCTCTTCATCATGGCACCAGCAGCAGAAATGAGCAGGGGAAGCCAGAGAAAAAAACCAAAACATTCAACACACGAACACTCAAGCTGGCCCAGCCTCTCTGGCTTAGGAGCCCAGAGAGGGGCCAGGGGAAGACATGAAGGAGAGGGGAGGGGAGCACGCGGCCCAGCCCGGACCAGTCGGCAGGTCACAGGCAGGCAGAGCTCAGCAGCAAACTCAGTTTACAAAGAGACATCTGTTCCATTACTCCACTGCATTGTGGCTAATTACATCCTGGCCCGTCTGTGAAATGACAGCCACTTATTCTCCAGTGAACCGTAAAATCTGTACATGTTCGATTTGGGGAGTGGGGGAGCAGAGAGGAGAGGCTGGAGTGGGAGGAAAGGGGAGCAGCCAAGGGGAAAGAGAAAGGACAGGAGAAAAACCAAAGAGAAAACGTTTTCCGGCAAGACAGTCACGGGCCTCGTGGAAGGAAAATGATGAGAAATAAGTGTTTGGACGCTGACTTTAGATGCTCCAAGTTTAAAATGAAAGAATTTGTTCACACAGCTGTTGCTTTTTTCCTTCCTATTCAAAGACTGCAGTGCCAGAGGCTGGATGCTTGGAGTTTTCCATCATCATTACTCCTGGGTTGTATGTTGGGGACATACCCCTAGACGTGCCCTTTGCTTCCCTCTCTAGGGGCTTGGAAAAGAGGCAGCTGGTCAGAACTAGACTGCAGTGACTGACTGGGGTGTCCTCCCGGAAACTGTTTAGAAAAGTAAATAGCTGCATCCATTCTCACACGGAGAGTAGGCATTAGAGCAGAATGTCCGACAGACTGGGAGTGGGGAGGGGCCTTCCTGAAGAGGGGGAAGAAATCTACACCCAGGATTTTTAGGAAGAGAAAAATGAGTGAAAGAAGCTGGGGGTGGGGGTGGGGGGTGTAAGGGGAAGAATGCTCCCTTGCTTTGGGCTGACATTAAAACTTTAGCCTCACAAAAATCCAAGATGGCTTATGTAACTTGGTGACAGGTACAAGGGAAACAGAAATGGGAAATACGGAACACTGCTACTTTGAAATTAGTCTTCAATCCATTGTGGGTTTTAATAGGAAACTTATCTTCATTCTTGCACAAAAACTTTCTGCCAGAGGATTTACACACTTCTGTTGGAATCTATATTACACACAACTGATGATATTATGGGTTTCTAGTGTGGTTAAACATGATCTTTCTTCCTCTTGGAGCAATGCTATATCCTCAGGGTCACAACTGCGGGCCTGAAAAAGGTCCAACAGCTCTCTAGAGGGGAGGGTCACCCTGCAATTTCTACTTGCATGACAGAGCCGGTTCCCACTCTTGGACACTCGAGTAGCCAGCCCTCGATGCAGCCTGGGAATCCCAGACCAGCCAGCACCAGTTCTGAATAGCACTTCTCAAGGAATCACCCAGGACCGTGTTAAACTCTAGATTCTGATTCAGCAGGTCCAGAGAGGAGCCTGAAATTCTGTACTTCTAACAAGTTCCCAAATGACATGGATCCCCTGGAGAGCAGCAAGACTGTACAAGGCTCTAAAGGACAGGCTGAGGTGGAGGAAGGTGGAATATGGCCGAGTTAGCTGAACACGAAGCACTACAGATAATCACTCTAGGAATTTAACTAATTTTGAGTCAAGTAATTTTAACGACTCTATATTGGTTGCAAAGATGTAATATAATTGGTCAGCAAAGGAAAACCATTGGGAGAAGTTGAGCATTGTTAAGGAAAGGGTGTGAAGATACGAAAGGGTGTGAGGCCCTAATTTTATGTTAACAGAAAGAAGTTAATTTTGTTCGGTTCACAAGGGAAAAGTAATCTTAAAGGAGTCCTGGGCATTCCTTCATGTTCTGCTGATAGATTTCTGGTTGGCTGAGGAAGCAAGCTCTGGCAAAAATCCCAGGTATATAGAGAGGGGAATAAGACAAGAGGTCTCGCTTCTCATGGTAAGTGTTTTTGCATACGGAGACTTAGCTCATTTGGGTTTAACTAAATACACCTTTTCACTAAGAGCAGAGACTGAGGGAGAGAGGGGACCCCTTCGTCCCAGCTCAGCGATGGGCCCGTGTGCCAGCAGTGCATGCAAGTACTCTTGGTCGTGTGTCTAGACATATTTCTATCCTTGTGTGGGTAGTGAATGAGTGCTCACTTCATTTGACTCAGGGCTCCTGGTATCATGTCACAAGTGCTAAGTGCTCAGTAAATACTGCTGACTGAAGAAAGGTTCTTGAGTTTATCTTTCATTTACCACTTGAGGGATCCTAAGACTGATTTCATTTTAGTCATTGCCACATTCCTTCCAGACTCTGTACCTGTAGGTTTCTATGAACCAGAAAACTGTGACTAGCCCATGACTGAGTTCAAAAGTCCATCCAGAAGTGGAGAGTGACATACAGATATAGACTGGAAGCAGAATTTTAAGGCTGAAAGGAGGCTCCCCATTCTTACTCATGAGGGACCTTTGGTCATTGAGGCAAAGTGAGTAACTACCAAGTGCCAGCTCCTTGACTCAAACCCAGCCTTTAAAACTCTCATTTGGGAATTTTTTTAAAATCACATCCTGTTGCCTCTCACCAAAGTTTGAAATAACTTTTCTAAATGGGCCCTAAATTTCCTTCATGCATTGACAGAAGAGTCAGCTATTATTTTGATGAAGGGATTTATTGTGACTCCAAAGAAGCAAATCTAAATGCAAAGATTACCAGAAAAATTCCACCTATGTAAGGGAAAAGAAAACAGCCTTAAAATTAAGGAAGCTGATATTCAGGAACATGTTTTTCATGCTTACTTTCAAAGGTCAAGGGGTTCTGGGGAAAGGGACCTGAGGATTCAGCCACAGGGTGGCAAAGAGGGGGTCTTCCAGGAGAGAGTAAACGGATGCTTGTCAGAGAAGCCAGTGAAGGCAGGGATCCTCGTGGCCTTGGCTCTCTAAGGCTGAAATACCAGTAAGAAGACACCATGTTGTACCATTTTGTCTCTTTACTTCTGTAGCAGTATCTATGGATTAACCGCATTATAAAATGTACCAAAATAATAGATATATAAATAAATAGATAAATACAAATAGGAACAAGAAGGTATTGGAGAGACCAGAAAAAAAATCTGTATTTCAGCCACTCAATCAATTTGTCTGCTTCAACATCCTATCATCTGCTAACTCATTTGTAGATGAAAAAAGCTAGAAAGGGTAGTAGGGAGAAATGCATCAATACAATAAAAATCACAGACTATACAGTATAGGATTACATGAGCAGGAGTTAGGCTAGGGATAGGAAATATCCTCAGAGGGTTGTTATGAGAACTATTTCTGATTCAAAACAACAATGATGACATCTTTATTCAATTATCAACTTCTGCCATCTTAATGCCATGTTTAAGGGTGGTAAGATTACCAATTAAAAATGGCATACCACAGTTCCAGCAAGCAAGCCCCAGGAGCTTAGCAAAGTGCCGGAGCCTTCCTTTGATGTTATGACAAGGGACCCTTCCCAGCTTCCTGGCACCTGCACATTTCTCCAAAGGCCAAGGAACGCTGGAGAGCATGGGCTAAATTTATTCTTGGTGGAATACATCATTAATCTCACTTACAAAACAGTATTTTTGTTATTACTATTTGACTATTTCTCTAAGAAGGTGCCTGCAGAACTTTAATTTGCTAAAGAGTTACTAATCCCAACACAATCCCTTTTCCCATAAGAGAATAGTTCTGTAATTTTCAGATAGGGCAAGAGAAGGCACTTTCTCCTACATCACACAGTTATTTTATAATACTATTCATTATAAGGATAATAAAAACCATTTTGGCTGATGATTTTCTATACTGTCCACATTAGCTGAAAATGATGCTGTGTAATCTGGCTGAAGAATCTGGCCATGTTAGATTACACTCCCCAAAGGGCACAGTTGGGATCGGCCCAGACTGGACCTGTGATACATTTTCCCAGGTCATCGTTGCTAGGGTAAAGTAAGGAAGCTTGAGGCCACTCTGACAAGTCTCTCTCTTTTATTAAAGGATCTCTTTATTTGGTCCCAAGGCTACTCTTAGTAGTGATATTAGCATGTATGTGAATTTGCTGTTAATTTTCAACTGAGCATTAGATTTTTAACTTTCTTTTTGGGGTTATTTCTAAAAAAAAAGATGCAGTTCAGCAGTATTTCCCTACAGTTTCTTCCCTATCCTACAGATATCTCCTTACCCTATAAAATATTCCCTCTTGTCTAGTATCATTTGGAAGACTAATTTTGGAGAGGATATTATCTGCTAGATATTGTCTATGTTTTTCTTCCTCCTGAGCACTCTGGCTCATTGAATTAATTTTGGGCAAGCAAGAGGTCTTTCTTATAAAAAGGAATTCTCTGCATAGTGTATTGGTTTGAAACTGCTATAGACCCCAGAAAAAAAAACATGGTTTTCTAATTCAATCTTGTGAGGCAGACCTATTGTTTGGGTGGGACCCTTTGATTAGGTTGTTTCCATGGAGATGTGGCCCCACTCATTCAAGGCGGGTCTTAATCCTTTTATTGGAGCCCTGTAGAAGAGAATAAAAGACAGAAAATAGAGAAAGAGCTCAGAGCCGACACAAAGAGCAGAGAGGAAACCAAGTCACAGAGATTTGGAGAGGTGACATGGAAAGTCACTGGAATCAAAAGCTGAAAGTAATGCAACCTGGCAGCAAAGGACCAAGAGATGTGCCTTCTCAGCTGACAGAGAAACCTCAAATGTGATCGGCCTTTCTTGAGTGGAGGTATCCTCTTGTTGATGCCTTAATTTAGACATTTTCATGGTCTTAGAACAGTAAAATTTGTAACCTAATAACCCCCTTTGTAAAGCCAATCCATTTTTGATATATTGCATTCCAGCAGAATTAGCAAAACTGAAACACATGGTAAAATGCATTCCTGAGAATTGAAATTTCTGGAAATGTTGCTGTTCAGTTCCATGAATTAAAATTTTTTACTGTTGATTCTTCTGCTCATTTGATATCTTATTCTTTCGCTTGTAAAATGGGTACATGGCCTAAATTCTTGGTTAGAAAAATGGTGTTATTTGAGAAGATACTGTTCCGAAGCCTCTAGTTTCTGGCACTCTGGAAGAGAAAGACTTTTATTGTTACTACTACTATTATTATTAAATCCTAATTGCCACTTTCAAGGCATCTCCATAGAATCAGATGTGGGGTGTATCTCTTCTTTGGTCTGTAATGACAATGTTAACATGGTGAAGTGGCTGCTGGAAGGCTGTCACACTGTCAGTGACATAGCTCTAAGCAGTTTTCCTAGGACTTCTTTTCTGACCCTTGGCTGAAGTCACTTAAAAATATTTACCCTAAAAGAGTCAGACGGCCTAACTGCCAAGCCCTAGACAAATTCCCCATAAGCTGACAAGTTCTACAAGGGCAGATGCCTGGAAGCCAGGTGGCTGGGGCATCTGCAGGTCTCACTGTGGAGGCTATTTGCCATCAAGAACCCTCTGGCAGAAACAAAAGGACAAATACTGTATGGTCTCACTGATACGAACTAACATTAATGAATGAACTTGGAGAATTTCAGTTAAGAACAGAGGCCATCAAGAGATAGAAATAGGGTGGATTTTGGGTCATCAGAGCTGAAGGGATACAGATTGCGCAACAGGACTGAGTGTAAAAATTCAGAAGTGGATAGCACAATGCTGTTAGTACACTGAATGAAGCTGAATGTGAGAATGATAGAAGGAGGAGGGCTGGAGGCACAAATGAAACCAGAAGAAAAGATAGATGATAAGGACTGAGATGGCATAATCTAGGAATGCCTTGAGTGTACAACGATAGTGACTAAATGTACAAATTATTTTTACAAAAAAAAAAAAAAAA
>PVIY010051424.1:0-15688 GCA_004026745.1 Myrmecophaga tridactyla
ATGCAGCCATTAAGATCCAAGATTGATTTATTTGTGTTGACATGGAAAAATGCCTACCAAATATTTTAAATGAATAAAATAAGCATTACAAGTTATGTATTTTGCTTTCTATTTATGTTGTATTTATATATTTTCAATATACATGAACAGTAAAATAGACTGGGAGCAAGAGAGAACATCTGAAATAGAATGGTGACCTCAGAGAAGCAGGATAACAGGTCCAACGGGGGTACTTTCACTTTTCAATATAAAACTTTTAAAACTGTTTATAATGTATAAAAACAATGTTATCACTATAAAATTAGAATTAGATGTTAATCTACTGCTTTCATCTGGTCTTGGTATATCATTCATTTCCTTCTCTACAGTAATTTAAGAGCTGGGAAAGGCTAGATGCTCAAACTGGTGGATGGAAGTCCTTGTTGTAATATTCTAGTAAGGTCAATGACCCTTGAAAGCAAGGGTAGTTTAGAGTAATTGCCCAATCATTGGGATTTATAGCTCTCTGCCCTAACCATTAGGATTTATAGTTCTCTGAGTACTTTTACCAATGGTATCTGGTTACAGTTGTGCCAAAGATTTGCTTTTTCACACCACTTCCTAGAGGATATTTCCATAGGTGATATATAATCTTCTCTGTTAAAGTAAGCTTTAAAACACCAAAAGGCAATTCTCTCCACCAAATCTCTCCCAACCTGAGGACAGTGATTTTGGTAGACAAGCAGATACGAACTTGTCTTATAAACCCATAAAAACAGCTTATAAATATATGTGCCACACACTTATTGCTCAAAAATGCTAGTTGTCATTAGCATTATTATTAATACTGTTATTATTTAGCAGATGGGAAAACTGAGCTACTGATAGTAACAGAGCGAGCAAAATCACACAATGTTCTGGCTCCCTGTTTCTAGGATTTCAGGTATATTTGAAGGAATCCCAGGAAAACTGTGTGAAAGAGTTGGTCATTAAGCAATTACTTTGGGTCAAATGCTTTGGGTTCTGGCATATGGGAGTAAAAGTGCCTTTTATTTTCAGATATAAATTTTAGATTCTACAGCTCATTTCTTAAATTAAATCACCAAAATGACTCAATGTCTTCACCTATTCTGAGATCAAAAGAAACTAGTAAATAAAGGCATCTAAACAGGGTATATGGATCCTGATGAGGCAAATCTGTATGAGAATTAATTTGCTAAAAAATGAAAATGATTGCAGTAACTTCTACTATTTAAAGGTACTTGACAATGATTCCAAATGTTTTCTAGCAAAAAAGATATTTTTAAGTCAAAACATTTTTCAACTCCTGAAATGAAAAAGTTGTACTCTTAGCATCAATTGTTTTTTCACAAAAAAATATATGACACATAGCTATGCACTCAGCAATGCATAACATAAATTTATATTTTATTAATTACAGCAATGTCCAAACACTTTTGATAGTACAAAATGTGTTTAATGTATTATTATTATTATTATTAACTCTACAGGGAATTATTGGCAAGCAATTTGAACTTTTTGCCTTGGTAAATTTGGTACCATTGGTCTAAAAGAATGAAGCCAGAAGTGGGAGCCAGAAAAGTTGTATATCCAGAGGAAAGTGAGTACATTCCCTTTAAGTAAGAAAGAATACTAAGAAAGTCAAATTGGAGTCAGAAATTTGCTTGAAAACTACAAAGCCAGAGCACAGAGCACGATATTAAAGGAAGCTATTGATAACACTGACAATTCATAAGTGAACATTTGTCATGACACCATTTCCCGGGATAAAGACTCCATCCTTGCTCTTGGTCTCTCTTTTTTCTGTTTATCATGGAACAGAGACTTTTATTATGACAGATGCTTAATTTAAACATAAGACATATAAATCAGATCTCTAGCTTAAACTAACTAATTTAGCAGTTATTGGATGAGGACGTGTCTCCTAGGCTTAATTAATATTACAAACTCTAAGGAAATTGTACCCTAACTTAAGGGCTAAGGGTAACACAACAGAGCAGTGTTTAGAGGAGAAAATTTTATGAGGTTGTGACATCATCCTCATACAGGAAGATGTCATAGCAAGAGATTAGAAGAGATATTGAATCATATGTGTGTGTATGTGTGTGTGCACCCACTGGGAATAGATACAGAATTTGGGCACAATTATCCCATTGCTGTAGGGAAAGCAGATGCCTTGAGTATGCTGAAATTAATTTATCATGGTTCAAAAGCTAGTTCTGAATCTAAGCAGAAGTTAGCTACATCAAATTCTTTACCAAAAATTACAGAAATTAACAAATTATTCTATTGCCCTATTTTATGAATTTAGTTAGTAAGAGTCTGCCATCAAGAGTTAGATGATCTATTAATTTAAAATCCAGAGTGAAAAATAATGGATTCATCAGTCATCTCAGAGGATGCCTTTTAAAAATATGTAACCCCAAATTATTGGACACAATTTTCACTCTTGCAGTTTATGAATGACAGACTCTAAGGGCATTAAAATTTCTCAAAAATCGAAATACAATATTACATATTTTATTGAATTTGAATGCAGTATGGATATAGTATATTGAATAGAACTTATGGTTGTCATGCATAGAATTGAGTTTAAAATCCCTCTGTATGCAGTTGTGGGGAGAAAGTACCAGATGATCCGATAAAATGTTTCCATTTTTAATTCTGGTTAACCTAGGACGTTTTCTCTTACCTTCAACAGGTGCTTTTTTCCTAATGCAGTTCACTGGCCAGCTATATTGAAAAGAATCATATTACAAGTGAGAACAATTCCCAATTATCCTGACTTCCTATTAAATAGGAAAAAAAAACATTTTCAACTTTTGTTTTGCAATATGAATTTATTCTCCAGACCTATCTATGTAACCTGTGTTTTCATTCAGTGATTCTGATGTGAAATTACTTTAAGCAGATATGAAATTTCTTTATTTCTCTGTGTTTTAGTTTGCTAAGCTTTCTGCAGAGGCTGATATTTATTTTACTATTTTACAGATTATTTGATGCTCTAGGTCACAAACTAGCAAGTGCACAGGAGGTGACCATCAGGTTATTAAACATGTGGAAATGCTGATGTGAGAAAAAATGATGAATTTTTACTCATCATGAAGATGTATAGATTCAGCCTCAGAGTAACTTCAACATTGAACCTCTTTGTGTGACTCACCCTTAAAGGCTTACATTATCTCTTATCTGACTTTTACAACATCTTAGTTTCTTCTCTAGCCTCCAACTTCAGTTCTCTATCAGTTTATGATAAATAACTGCGAACTATCATAAATTTTTTCACCAAAGTTACCTTTCTGAACTAGAAAACTGTTATTCCCATCTTATAAATGTGGGGTGGCAATGTATTGATTCCTGATGAAAACTTCATCTGCTTTGCATGACCACAGAAGGCTTCCCAGGATTCTCTCTACTTATATTACAAGTTTATTCTTCCTTCTTTACTTTATCTCACAGTAATATTTAACTACATGCCATTTGTTACATATTTCATGCAAATACATGTCTTTAGTTTGTGTATCTGTGAAAAAAATGAATATGAAAAAAAAATTGTTTCCCCCTAACCCCTCCATTACTTTCTTCTGATGGCTTCAAAGCTATACATTTTATTTTTCTTTTCTTCCTTCCCTACTTCCTTCCTCCCTCCCTACCATTTTTTCTCCATCCCTCAGCTCTTCCTTCCTTCTTCTCTTTCTCTTCTTATCCTTTCTCTTAATATATATATACTTGACTTTTTATGACAGAATCTGAAGTATCTCTTTCCTCCTCAAGAAAAAAATCAATAATCTGAGAACTTTTTAGCATCAGACAATCCTCTGTCTTTTTTATTATTTTAATTTCATTTTATTCTACATTTTAAACATAAAATTATAGTTAATGTTTATCATTTTTCAACCAATGTTTATTAATTTTAACCAACAAATTGCACCAATTATCATTTTGGATCACCATTGGTTCGTGAACTTAAAAACTCAGTTCGCTATTGTTTTTATGAAATATATGCTTAGTAGTTTTTTTTTTTAAGCAATTATCTAAAATGATAATCATTCCTCTTATTATATGCCTGAAGATAACTTTGATCACACTGATCATTAACTAATTACTTTACTGGATACAAAATAAAAATTTGCAATGGGGTTCTAACAAGTTGAACTTATCACAATTGTCTTTTGACATGAGTGGTAAATTAAATGTATAGAATCCTAGATTTGATATGATTTCCTCAGTGATACTCAGGCAGTTATTTCTAGGTTGAGTCAAACTTTGCCATGACATTTTATCTTCTTTGTTCATAGTTCACTAGTTTCTATTTGCTAAAATATTGGCTCATATTTTTACATGTACCTTCACAGGTGGGAATGGCCATAAGTGTCCTTTCTCACATTCAAGTTCCATTTTGCTATGGAGATTACAAAGGTTACACCATTGTTAGTAAGTAAGTTGGGAAATATTCTAAACCACTGTTATCAAATAACTTGGGAGGTATTCTACAGCAGTTATTAAAGAAGTTGGGAGATATTCTTTCTTTTTCTATGATCTGTAAATATTTGTATAAATCGTTTTTACATATTTCTTAAAATATTGATAAAGTTCTCGGTAATTTTTGCTTTTATTTTTATTGATTTCTAACTTAATTATTACAGTTAAAATGTGTCTGCATCATACCAGTCCTTTGAAATTTGTTGAAAGTAGTTTTATGGCCTAATACATGCTCGCCTTTATTGTGTCTTATGTGCTGTATTTAATTGGGTAATTCAGGAAAACAGAACTGACAGATCCATCTATCTATCTGTCTGTCTGTCTGTCTATCTATCTATCTATCTATCTGTTTATCTATCTATGAATATTATGAGATTTATTATAGGAATTGGCTCATGCTACCATGAGAACTGTCAAGTCTGAATTCTGTAGGGCAGTCTGCAAATAGGAAACTCTCATGAAGGTTTCATTGAATTCCCCAGGAGAAGCTGGGCTCACTGAAGTAGAGTTAGATAGTTTTCTTTTAGACTGGGGAAATCGTTAGTTCTCCCTTTAAAGTCTTCAACCAATTGAATGCAACTTTTCTCATTGCTGAAGGAAATCTCCCTTGTTTATTATAGATGTAAGCAGCCATAAATGCAAGCAAGTAATGATTTAAGTCCATGAAATACCTTCACAGAAACCACCAGGTCAGTGATTGTTTGACCAAACTGGACACCATAACTTCACCAAGTTGGCACATGAAGTTAACCATCACGTGTGCATTAATAGGATTCAATATTGTAAATGTGTCCATTAAATGAAGTTTATTAGTTGTGCTACTCCAATTTTTCATATCTTTATTTATGATTTTGTCTGCTTTGTAGAAACATCACTGAAAGTATTGTGCTAAAATTTCTGACCAAAATGGCAGTGCTGTCCACTTCTCTTTGTTGACCTGTCAATTCTTATTTTGTATAATTTGAGGCTTTGTTATTAGGTGCATACATATTTGTAATTGCTATGCTATCCCAGTCATTTGAATCATTTATGTTTATTTCTAGTAATATTTTTTTCCTGAACATTTATTTTTCCTGATTTTAATATAATTATTCCAGTTCCATGTTATGTTTTACATGACATATCTTTTTTAATCCTCTGGGTTTTATTTTTTAGGCATATCTTTTAAATATATTATGGTTCTGGGTTTTATTCTTTTCATTCTAGTCTGAAATGGTATATATAACTTTTGATGGGAGAATTCAGTCAGTTTCCACTCATCATTTAGTAAATTTATGTTCTATTATTTTCCAGTGTTTTGGTTCCCCCCTACACACATTATTATGGTTAGGTAGTGAATTCTTGTTTCCCCACTGTTTAAGTTTGTAAAAGTTTCCAGAATGCAATATACCAGAAACAAAATAACTTTTAAAAGGGGGAATTGATTAAATTGCAAGTATACAGTTATAAGCTTATAAAAAATGTCCAAATTAAGGCATCTAGGGAAAGGTACATTGATTCAAGAAAGCCTCATGAGTTCAGAACCCCTCTGTCAGCTGGTACTGACAGGCGACATCTGGTAGCTTTCTCTCCTGGTTTCTTGTTTCATAAGGATTCTCACTTCATAACACTTTCCCAGAGACATTTTCCTTCTTCATCTCCACAAGTTTCTGGCTGTATGGGTTCTGTTGATACTGAAGCTGTCTCTAATATGATTCCCTCTTAAAGGACTCCAGTTATCGACTCCACCTTGACTGGGTGGAGAAACATTGCCATGGAAGCCACTTAATTAAAAGCTGCCACCAAATTAGTGGGTCACATCTCCATGAAAACAACAACAAAAAATCCCACCTAGCAATATTGAGTGAGGATTAAAGGATATGACTTTTCTGGGGTACATGACAGTTTCAAACTGGCACACCCACATTTATCCCAATACTCTGATTCACTATTACTTCCTGTATCTTGCATATAAGAATTTTGCCTGGAAAATTTTAACTCTACAAAAAATGTTGCAAGGATAATATAAGGAGCTCCCATGTACTCTTCCCTGGATTCCATTTGCATTATTATTACTATTTTGTCACATTCTCTCTTTCTCCCTCTCTCTGCCTCTCTCTCTCTCTGTGTTTCTTTCTCTGCATATACACACACACACTCACATGCATGCACACACTCCTTCCCTTTTTCCTTCTCCTCCTCCTCTTCCTTCTTCTTCTTATTGTTCTTCTCTGTCTTCTTTTCCTTCTTCACTTTCTTCTTTTGCCTTTTCTCCTCCTTCTACTGCTGCTCCTCCTTTTTCTTACAACTGAAAGATTTTCAGAGTAAGTTATAGATCCATATCTATATATATCTATGACTATATATCTATCTGTATATATATCTATAACTTTGTCTCTAAATAATTCAGTGTGTATCACCAAAGAACAAAGCATTTCATTTACATTATTTAAATTAGGACAATGCACAATTCATACAATAATAATATTTAATGTAAAGTCTATACCCAAATTCCAGCAATTGTTTCAACAATGTCTTTTTTATAATATTTTTCTGAACCAGGATTCAATCTAGTATTGTACCACATTTAGTGGTCATGTTTCTTTATTCTTCTTCAATCTGAAATGTTTCTTCAACTTTTCTTTGTCTTTGTCTGCCAATCAAATATTACCCCAAAAGTAGTGGCTAACAAGAATAGTACCTCAGTTTCTGTACACCTGGAATCCAGAAATTCTTTAGTTTTGCCCTTTGCTTCAGGGTGCAATTAGGGTGTAGTCATTTCAAGGTTCCACTGGGAAAGAATCCATATTCCAAGCACACTCATGTGTTTGTTGGTAGGATTCAAGAACTGTTGTCTTAACAGCCTCAGTCCCCTTAATAAGGTTGTTTGCTAGAGGTAATCCTCAGTTCCTTGCCTCATAGGCCTCTTCGTGGGACTATTTGAAACAAGGGTGTAAGCTGGGGAATGTTGGGAAAAAAAGGTGTTTATAGATAGAGGAATGGGACACACCCATTTTGTGGCCATGGAGACAGAATAAGAATCCAGACACCATAGATCACTGAAAGTACAGCAGAAAGAAGTATGTTAATGCTTTTTTTTTTATTTTTCAGGTCCAACTCTGGTCTTTCTTCATGAAAGAAAATGCCCTCGTAATGCTCTCCCAAACTGTTGCAAGCATCTTAAATATAACTAGAAAAGTTGTTAATAAGTTTGTCCTGACTTTGTCTGAAGTAAATGGTGTTGGCCCTGAGGGATATTCAGGTCAGCCATAACAACTTTCTCATTGGCCAGAGTTGTTATGGATGATAGAATTGCCTTTGAATTCCTTCTTAAATGCCAAGGTAGAATCTCTGAAATCATCTGCATATCTTGCTGCACTTGAATTAATGCTTTAACCCAAGTGCAAAAGTCAATGGAGAAACTTAAGGACTCCCTCTGGCTAAAAGGTCGACAAGGATGGTTTTCTTATGTGAGATGTTCAGCTAGTTGGGGCTGGGACCCTGAATTTTGGATGAAGTCAATATTGTAAGCAGACTGTCTTGCTACTTGGATTCAGTTTGGTAATAGTCTTAATTAAATACCGTTTGAGATAAACTAAAGGAATTCAATCTCAGCTTCTATCATTCAGATTAATCAGAGTGGTTAACAGAGTGACATCTCATGAGAAAATTCCCCAAAAGACCAGACAGTGTAAAAACACAGTGTACAAAATCTTGTGGGGATACAAATTTCTGAGAGACAAATCTCCTAGTCACATTTCTGAATGTGTTTTGAGTGAGGCATTGATTTCCTTTTGTTCTGGACCAAATTATAAAGACAGCTAGCAGCTGTGGAAGAATAAAATAGTGTGTCATCTGGAGTAAAGGGTAGGTATTCTTACTACCAAATATAAAATATTGAGGTTTCCTGAACTATCCAGGGTTCCTCTCCTATAGCACAATTCACTGTGTGTACAAGTTCTTCTATCTTTCTTCACTTAACCTGGTTAGAATTGGGGTTTAGGGAACCATCACAAAACCACTAATATTCTACCTACTTCTATTTCTGTGAATAATGAACTTTCCTTAGCCTCTGGCCCGGGAACTTTGTGTCTTCTACCAGCATGTATGACACTGCAGAAGGCTAACCTGCTAACTTGAAAGTAAAATAAACTCTGACTCTTCATGGTTCTTGACTTTATGTACATAAATTCTTAAATACACTTTAATTGCAATTTAAGAAGATTGAATAAATGCTTTCCTTAAATTCCCATAGAATCTTGAACATATCTGTATTATAGCTCTTAGCATATTGTTTTAGTTTTTGTTCAAGCAAAGTCATGAAATGGGTTGGGTTAAACAATGGGAATTTATTAGCTTATAGTTTTGAGACTAAAAAAAGTCCAAATCCAGGCATCATAAAGTTGATGCTTTTTCCCTGAAGACTGGCATTTTGGGGCTAGCTGCCAGTGATTCTTGGTGCTTAGCTTGTCACATGGCAAGGTATGTGGCAGTGTTTCTTGGCTTCTTCCTTCTCTTGCAATTTTGTTGATTTCAACTTCTGGCTGCCCCTTCTGTGGCTTTCTTAGACTCTCAATTTCATTCCATTTATAAAGGACTCCAGTAATAGGATTAAAAAAAAACGTCCTGATTGAGGTGGGCTATACCTTAACTGAACTGACCTCATCATAAGTTCTACTTTTAAAGGGCTCATATCTCATAGGAATGGATTAAGTGCAAGAGCATGTTTTTTTTGACATATATCCATCTCTAAACCACCACAGCATACTACACTGCTGTTATTAGTTTTCATGCCCTTTTTTCCTAAGAGATTCTGAGCTCCCTTAGAACAGTAATAAAAATTTGCTCAAATCTGAATCATCAGTACATAGCACTGTGCCTGCTAATTTAAGAGTTTGGTACATTGTTTAATTATTAAATACCCCAAATTAATTTCATGGTCTTTATAATCTGACACCATGCAATATCATTTTCTTTTTCTTTTCCTACTAGTTTTCTACAAATACCCACTGAGTCAACAAAGTTTATTACCTCATTTTTTGCAAACATGATGTGGCAGGCTCATTTTTATCTTTGGACTTTTCTCTTAGTTGGAATGTTGTCACCCTGTTTTGAAATTGGTGGTATATGTATGCTATATTTAGCAACTCTCTATTTGAAGTAGTATTTATAAAGTATGAATTACAATGACCAATGCATATATTTTTAAAAGACATACAAATAAGATGTCTCAGAGACATTGGACGGAAATCTAGGGGAAATGATTCAAGCCTAGGTGACATTAAACATGAGTTCAAGTTTCATTCTGATTGCACTGGTCTGAATTTCACTGCACCCTTGATATATGCCAGTGTTTTAATGGGCAACAGAGAAATATAACTTACAATGTCTGATGTGCATCATGGTGTAGATTGCTTTCCAGAGGTTAGAGCTCTGGAAACAATAAGGAGCTTATTGAGACTTAGCTGTTGCAAAACCACACAAATATTATGCTGACGTTAGAGCCTACAATTTGACCAAACCGTGTATTTTTAAAACCATGTATATATTCCATCCAAACATGATATTAGATAAAACAAGTAAGAAGCACCAAAGCAACTTTGCCTGTGTTTAAAGAGGAAACCATTCTAGTTTTTGGATTCATTCCAGGATCTTCAATCCACATTTGAAAGTGTAGCAGGATACAACCAAAAATGGAATTCTTCAAGCTTAATCTGGCATTGGTGCATATTTTCTGAGTGATAAGCTTCAGATAAGGGAACAAGAACACTCTCCTTTTACATGAAATATATCTTTTAGGAAAGCCAAAGTGATAAATGAAATTTATTTCTTATTCACTTCTTTTTTAAAAATTTTTCATTGAGATATCTTCACAACCAAACAGTCCATCCAAAGTGTACAATCAGTGGCTCACAATATCATCACATAGTTGTGTATTCAACACCATGATCATTTTCAGAACATTGGCATCACTTCAGAAAAAGAAATAAAAAGAAAAAAGAAAAATCTCATCCATCACATACTCCTTATCTCTCCCTCTCATTGACCACTAGTATTGCAATCTATCATTTTTTTAAATCTATTAGCTCTCCTATTATTTATATATTTTTGTCCTTATTTTTTAACTCATCTTTCCATATCCTGGATAAAGGAAGCATCAGCCACAAGATTTCACAATCACATGGTCACACTGTAAAAGTTATATTTCTGTAGCTAAACTTATGAAAGTCACAAGAGAAGTGTGATAATTTCTTTAAATTTATTTTAAGCTGGATAGTAGGAAATGTTGAAAAACATCAGAAGATAGGTAAATCAGATGTTGGGTTAAATGCCTGTTAACTATAGATGCTCAATAAATGTTTATTAATTGACTATTAACTAATCTGACCAAAAAGTCTGTATAGATGAGTACAGCAGAGTAGTTTAAGCCTAGACATTTTGGAGTTTGACACTCTGGATCTAAATCCTAGCTTCACTATTCTACCAGGAACTTGGCCAAGTAAATTAAGTACTTTTTCCTCTAATACTTCGGACATAAAATTAATACCTATCTCACAGAATTTTAAAGATAATATAGCATGGTATATATAAACTAATTTCATTCTCTTATTCATCCATCCAGTCATATCCAAATACATTCTCTAATAACACTATATATTTGCATATATATATATTTATACAATGCTGTTAGAGAGTGAAATTTAATTTATACAAGTATATAAATATATATGACTTCATGTATATTTACACATAAAATTTATATTTACATATATATCAGTTTATGTATATTATATATATATATGATATATATATATATCATATATATTCTTCTACATCACCACCTCCATTTATGTTCTAATTCACATCTACAGTGGCATCACAAGTACATTCTGTCTTCTCTTTCCCACATCATCAGTTTTCATCTCTCTACTGGATTTTTCTTATCAATGGGAACCCAAGCTGAGATTTTGCCCATCTTAAAAAATCTTTTTTACCCAAAGTATTGCAGCAGTAGATGACAGGGTTTTTTTATTTTAAATAAATGGTGCTGCATGAGTTGGATATCTATATGAAAATATGAACCTTGACCTGCATCTCACACTGTAAACTTAAAAATTCCAAATAATGGTAGCCATAAATGTGAAAGATAAAACAGTACATATTATAAAGGAAAGCATAGGAGAATATCTTCATTACTTTGAAATAGGCTTTTTTTTTCAGTAGGATGCCAAAAACTTCTAACAATAAAAGAAAAATATTTTAAAGTTGGAGTTCATTAAAATTTAGAACTTGTGTTTATAAAAAGGGACTAATAGAGTGAAAAGGAAAGCCACAGGATTGGAGAAGATGGTTACAACCCATACAACAAGCAAAGGCTTATATTCAGGATGTGTTATAAACTCCTACAATTCAATAAAACAAAAGACAAGAGAATTCAATAAGAATAGTAGACAAGCACTTCAAAGAAGGATGCCTAAGTAGCCAATAAAGTACTCAACTTAATTAGAATTCAGATAAATAGGAATTAAAATCATGATAAAATACCACTCACCCTATTGACCAAAATGGTTAAAAGTAAAAAGACAACTAATGCCAACTGCTGGAAAGGATGTGGAGCAATTGAAACACTCATAAACTACTGATGGGAATCTGTGGTTACAACCACTATAATAATTCTTTGGTAGAATCAACCATACTTTTGCATATCCTATGTCCTATTGATTCTAAAAACCTGTTTTATTTATTTATCTCATTTAGTGTTTACTTCAATAGAACGTAAATACTATAAGGACAGAGATTTTTATCTGTCATGTTCATTTCTGAAACCCAAATGCCTAGAACTTAACCGAACCCATTGTAAATGTTCAATAAATGACTTTCAATCTCTCTAGCAATATTGTAGGGAACTTTCTGAATGGGAAGTTTTCTTTGGGTACATGCTGGCTTTTGCCTCTATGATTTTTCCTTTGTGATTTTTCAGGATAAAGAGGTTAGTTCTTTCTAAAAACAATTACAATAAAGTCATAATAGTATAAAATGAGTTAATGTAGCAATCTAGCATAATTTTGATATAAATAACCTTTTAATCTCTGAAAATAAATAAAATTGATGGACATAATTGTAGTACCTTAATGATTAGTGGGGATGGGCGCAGGGAGGAAAATTATCTACAAGGGATTGAAGTTTAGTTTTCAAAGTTGTATTTTTGATTTTGAGAGCAGCTGAAAACAGAAAAAAATTAAATAGTTATTAGGGGTTTTGTCATGGTCAGGTTCATGTGTCAACTTGGCCAAGTGGTGGTACCTATTTGTCTGGTTGGGCAAGCGCTGGCTTGTCTGTTGCGATGAGGACATTTCATAGAATTAAATCATGATCATGTCAGCTGCATCCACAGCTGATTCCATTTGTAATCAGCCAAAGGAGAGTGTCTTCTGCAATGAGTGATACTTAAACTAATCACTGGAAGCCTTTTAAGGAGGATTCAGAAGAGACAGCTTCTTCCTTCTTCAGCTGGCGAGCCTCTCCTGAGGAGTTTGTCCAGACCCTCCATCGGAATCCTCAGCTTCACAGCCTGAACTGCAGATTTTGGAATCTGTGTTCCCACGGTCATGTGAGACACTTTTATAAATTGTTTATTTGCCAGTGTTTTCTGTTGATTCTGTTTCTCTAGAGAACCCTAACTAATACAGGTTTTATGGAAACTGAATAAATGAATGGTTTCAATGGTAATCAAGTGGAATTATACAAAAGATAATTTAGCACTGACAGGAAGCTTTCAGTTGATGAAATAATATATACATATATGAAGAAATAAATTTTAGAAAAACAAAGATAAAATCAATCAAGAATAATTTTCCCATTCCAAGGTATCTATAAGGTTTTAGGGAACTGCTTTTTTGTTGGCATCTGCATCTTTAGTTTGATATTCACTTTTAGAGGGGGTACCAAAGAAGAGCTATTATTTCTTATAGACATTTATGTATGATCTGCTTTTTATTATTGAAATATGTTGCAAAATCTTAAATATCCAAGCAGATCCTTCTGTTTGTAAATTGTATTCTAATAGTTTATAACAATCTTATTTTGTTTGATTTATTTAAATAGCATACAGTTATTTATTCTGTGTCTGCTATGTGACTGTCCCTGTATTAAGTACTGTAAAACAATAGAATAATTAGATATAGTTAATGTCCTAAAAGACACTCACAACCTACTTGGGAAGGAATGGCTATAAAAATAAAATATGCATGGATAATTATCTGAATATATATGCTCTTAGATATACATTGGACATGCAAACTTGGAATAGAAATTTAAAAAAGAGTAGAATATAGTTAGGTGGAAAGCAAAGTTTGACAGAATAGAGCTTTAAGCAGAGTCTTCCAAAACTTAGAAAAAAGCTGAAGGAAGCAGCCACAATTCTGGAGAATTTGGTTGACTTTGTGGATAAGGGATCTTATTACTAAATTGGGGCAGTTACAGGTGTAGATGATGAGGAGAGGGTCAAAACTGGTGGAAAGCATTTGAAGGATTCATGAAATTCACTAGGGAATGACAAAAGGAAAAGAACCTTTCTGGAACAGAATGAGAAATACCATGATCTTATTTAAGAAAATAAAGACATAAAAATCTAGTACTATAAAATTACTTGCATTTTACTTGAAAAAAATGTAGGCAAACACTTTAGAGGAGTGGGGCTTAGATATTTTTAAAAGTTACATGATTAGAAAGCAATTTCTTAGACAAAATGATGCCTGTAGACTAGAGTGAAGCTTCCTCTAGTAATTGCAGAGCCTGGAGCAGGAGTCCAAATGGAGGTCGAGTTATCATATATGGAAATCTATATTGACAGATATGCATTCATAATGACCTTGAATACCAGGTTCAAGCTTAGAAATATTTAATACTTGGAAATGTGACGATGCAAGAAAAGCTGCCACTGGCCCATAAACAGTGGACCACTCCTTTCGATCCCCATTCCTAATTCCATTGCCTTGTACTGTGAAGCACTGTACTGCTGTGCACAAATATGGACATTCTAATTCACACATCCACATTCTCTCTACAAACCTACAAAGAGACACCGAGCTGTACAGGCCACCCTCGGGAGGAAGAAGCAAGGGAAGAGTTTGGACAGTTTGGGCAAGGAATCTCAAGTTCTGAAGTACTCACATCAGTATTTAAGAGTTGGGGTTTGGGCTCTGAGCTGGCGTGTCCCTAAGTCCTTCAAATTTCTCACTCCACGGAAGGAGCATGGATAGAGGAGAGCCTCTAAAGCAGTGGTACACAAAGAGTGGTACTCCAACTGACTCTGAGAACTACATGTTAGTGGTGCACAATGAGATAAAGAGTTTCATCAGAACATAAATCATTATATCACTAAATATGGTGTTTAGCTTGATATATATATATTCCTTAGGGACACTTTCTTGGTAGAAAAAAACAAACAGAACAATATTGGTTTATATTCAGAAACAAACTCCTTATCTTGTCATGGACCCACTCATGGAATGGTTTTACTCTAAAGCATGAGGCAAAATGGGGCTGCTCTTGACCACACTAGAAGTTAGAGTTACAAGATAAAAAGGAGTAAGATGATTTTTTTTGTTTTTGCCTCACAACCTATTCCCAACAGGAATCTTTACTATATAATTAAACATCTCTACTGTTCAAGATAGTTCTGTCAGAGGCAAAAATAGAGTCACTACTGAATTGACATTCATATACTCTAATAACAGTATCAGTTTAAGTGGATTTAAAATACAAAACATAAGGAGTCTAGACACTAACTAATACATAAAGTGAGATATGTTCTTTAAATGAATCTTAACTTTGTATTCTGTTTTCTTCCATGAGTAGGACCACAAATCATAATTCATTTCAAGAATGAAATGAAAAGGACTTTACAATCCAATGTAAAACCATAGGTGTGAAAAAGTTTAATACATGTTTTCAATCACTCAAATTAACTTGTATCATGATGACCGAAGTTATAAATTATAAGAATACTGCAGATACTTCTTGAACATTATAATGTTTTTATTCCAATGCCATAGAAAAGATTGACTTGGAGTTATAGCAGATGGTCTGCTATCCTCTACTTCAAAGACAGCAGAAATATTAACATGCAAATTAATAAAAGCTGATGAATTAGGAACTAGTGCCTAATAACTAACGATTTTTCCCATAGGAATCATTTTAAGGAAAGGCATTTAATGAATTTTTC
>PVIY010051425.1:0-15659 GCA_004026745.1 Myrmecophaga tridactyla
TTTCTCAATCAAATGCTGAGTCTCAGCTCATTCCAGGATTTCTGTCCCACATTGGCAGGAAGGTCCACACCCCTGGGAGTCATGTCCCATGTAGACAGGGGAAGGGTGGTGAGTTTGCTTGTTGTGTTGGCTGGAGAGAGAGGCCACATCTGAGCAACAAAAGAGGTTCTCTTGGAGGTGACTCTTAGGCCTAATTTTAAGTAGGCTTCACCTATCCTTTGTGGGGTTAAGTTTCATATGAACAAACCCCAAGATTTGCCTATAGCTTTGAATGTCTGCACTGCTTGTGAGAATATCAAGAATTCAACTTGGGGAAGTTGAATTTTCCCCGTTTCTCACCATTCCCTGAAGGGGACTTTGCAAGTACTTTTTTTTATTACTGTTCGAATCACTCTAGAATTTATCAGGGCATCACTCTGGACAAACCCACGAAATCTCATGTCCTTCTCAAGGTTCCATGTACTTATGGTGTTCAGTTAAGCTGTCTACATAAGTTATATTAGGAAATGCACTAATCAATATATAAATTTTGTATATATGTTTTTTTCTGTTTTCATTTTATGTCTTTTTCTGAGTAGATGTATGTGTTCCAAGAAATGATCATGATGATGAACATGCAACTATGTGATGATATTGTGAATTACTGATTATATATGTAAAACGGAATGATCAAAATAGGGATGTTTGCATTTGTTACGTGTTTTTTGGTATTTAAAAAAATAAAATACAAAAATACAAAAATACAAAAAAAATAAATTTTGTACCAAATAAATATTTTTTGCTTTAGTCTCACACATATTTTAAAATATTAATTACCATCTATTTTCAGCACCCTGCAGTAATGACATTCCTTTGTTCTTCCTCATTCAAAAACATTTTTTTAATTTGTACATTTTATTACTACTAATATTAATTTGCCCATTGAATTATCCTGGCATCCTTGTCAAAAATGAATTAACCATAAATGTAGGGGTTTATTTCTGGACTCTCAGTTCTAGCCCATTGATATCCATGTCTACACTCATGCCCATACACTATCTTGATTATTGTGGCTCTGTGGCTTTGTAGTAAGTTTTGAAATCAAGACGTGTAAGTCCTTCAACGTCGTTCATTTTCAAGTGTTTTGGTTATTTTAGGTCCCTTCCATGTCCATATAATTTTAGGATCAGCTGCCACTTTCTGCAAAAAAATATAACATATACACAAAGCAAAGAAAGAAAGCAAGCAATAAGTTTCAAAGCACTCCAACAAGTAGTTACAGAACAGATTCCAGAAGGAGATAGTTTTATTCTTCCTTTCCAATCCGGATGCTGTTTATTTCTTTTTCTTGACTAACTTCCCAGGATAGAATGCCCAATACTATGTCAAATAGATGTGATGAGAGTGGAATCCTTGTCTTGTTCTTGATCTTAAGAGAAAAGCTTTACGTCTTTCACCATTAAACATGTTAGCTGTGGGTTTTTGTGATGCATTTTATGAGGTTGAGGAAATTCCCCTTTTTCCCTAGTTTTTTGAGAGCTTTTATTATGAAAGGGAATTGGATGTTGTCAAATGCTTCTTCTATATCTATTGAAAGGATCATTTGATTTTGTTCTTTATTCTAGTAATACAAAATATTTTGAATGTTGAACCAACCTTACATGCCTGGACTGTCTCACTTGGTGATGGTGTAATACTTTTTATATATTGCCAACATCCCTCTTTCTTTTGTATCTTCAACATATTTATCTACTAATTTCTTTCCCTTAGAAAACATGCTCAGATTTCTTTCAAAATAACAGAAAGCCAAACAAGCTCTCCTCTAGGTCTCCTTGCCCTCAAGCTACAGCCCAATCTCTCTCCTTACATTTTGATTCAAGCTTTGGAAAGGGTTGACTTCTTTCTAGCTCCACTCCTTAATACCAATTCATAACTTAACCACAATGGACATTGTTTTCATCGGGATTAAGAAGGACTATCTGTTTTAGTTTTCCAACCGCTAAATCAAGTACGATGCAATGGATTGACTTAAACAATGGGAATTTCTTGGATCCTGGTTTTCAGGCTAGGAGAAGTCCAAAATCATGACATCATCAAGGCAGTGCTTTCTCCGAGAAGATTGTGGTATTCTGGATCTGGTGATCCTTGGCCCTTGGCTTTTCTGTCATATGGCAATGTACATGGTGGCTTCTCCTTGCTTCTCTGGTTTCTGTTGACTTATAGCTCCTTCCTGTGGTTTTCTCTCTGTTTGACTTTCACTCTGCTTATAAAGGACTCCAGTAATCCAGATTAAAGCCCAACCTGATTCAGTTAGGTCACATCTTAACTGAAATAACATCTTTCAGAGATCTTATTTACGTTGGGTCCCTACCCACAGGAAAGGATTAAATTTAAGAGTTTGTTTATCTTGGGGATACATAGCTCCAAGACACTATACCACCCAACTGCAAAAGTACATAAATATTTTTTAGCTCTTACTTTATACCATTTTACATGGTTTACTGCTTCCTTCCTCTTTGAAACAGCTAAATCCCTGGTTTTCCCAATATCTTTCTTTCTTTTTTTTTTTTGCATGGGCAGGCACTGGGAATCGAACCCAGGTCTCTGGAACGGCAGGCGAGAACTCTGCCTGCTGAGCCACCATGGCCTGCCCCCAATATCTTTTTTTATCATAAGTTTATGATCTCCTTTGTGGGCACTTTCTCTGCTTATGAAATACTGATGTTCTCTCTTCAGACAGCTCTACATACCCTGGCTGGAAAATCACGGATACTCTCATAATGTTTGCTATGCTGACACATATTGAAATGTTACTTCTCAGCTCCACATTGCTATATAAAACCACCTCCCAATCATCACTTGAAAGTCTCACAGGCTTGTTCAACATAAGAAATCAAAACGGAACTCTTAAAACCACCTTATTTTGCCCAACCTGTTGTTCCAAATTAAAGCAAGCCTTTGGGGCACAGAAAAATTTAATCCACTTCCTGGATGAAGGAGAATTGCCTCCATTTACCAAGGAGAGTTAGCTGTCCTACCTTTTAATTGGTGTTAGATGCTGGATGGCAGAATAATAGAATTCAACATGTTATCCTACCCTCAAAGAGCTTTCAGTCATAAGCAAGAGACAGGAATGCATTCATCTAGCTATTCCAAGGCATGCTATAATGAATGATTGAATGGTTGTAGTAGAAACTAAAGGATGAGCTTGATTCTGTCTGGAAAGGTGGCAGACAGAGCGGGGAGGCTTGTTCACTTCTGATCTGGAACAGGAAGGTGAGTAGGACTTAGGTGGGATAGGGAGGAGGGGAAAGCCTGCACTCTTAGGGAGGAGGGGAATGCTTGCACTCTTAGGGAGGAGGGGAATGCCTACACTCTTAGGCAGGCTCTGCTGTGTCTGGTGGGAGATGGGATGAAAGTAGTAGGAATCAGAATTTGAAGCATCTTGGATGCCATTATGGGGAGTTTGGGATTTCATTTGTAGATAAAAGGGACTATTGAGGCTGTTAAGCAGGGAGGTGACAGGGTCAGAGTCATATTTTAGAAGTAAGTATTCAAGTAGTCGTATGTATCTGGTATTTACATGCATTTTGTGTTTAGTTTTGTCTGTGTTCCTCAGAGGCTGTAGTGGAAAAGATCTTGAGAGATCACCTGTCCTTTTTTTTTTTATTCTGAAGGTTGTGGTTCTTGTATTTAAAAAAAAAAAATGATAATGAAACATTATCAGACATCAACCTGCCAAAGTTCAACCATTTCTGCCCAAGGGCTTCATTCTCCACACAGCCCCCTCATACTGCCTCTTGCCAAAAATGAAGCGTGTGTTATTGCATGCCAAAGTAAACATTAAACAGACAGGAAAAAAAATAAGACGCAAAGAAAAACCCACCAACAGCCTTACATGGCAGGTGTACAGACTTTTCCCCTTTTAACACCCCTCCCCTCCTCTGAAGGTGGCTGGGGTTGGAGTAGAACATGAGCAAAGGGGGATTTTCTCAGTTTATTGAACACACAGCTCTTTTTTGTATACTGCAATACTGGCTCTAAGACCTCCTTTTCCCTGAAATCTCTCTTTTCTTCACAACAGGAAGTAATCACTCCTTCCCCTGCTTTTCCCGTGGTACTCTGGTATCTGTGAGGTTTCTGTGGCTTATGATGACAATTATCTGTAAATCTTAAGAGTAGGGACTGGGCTATTCTTTGCTGTGTTCTTCATTTTGCCCAACAAAGAACACTGGGTGCCTGGGATCGCTGGGGCAGTGATCTGCAAAATGTGTATAACTTCAGGGATATAAAGGAAAATCTTTTGGAGAGTGGGAAGAAAATAGAGAGCATTAATTAATTTTATTTTTAACCCCAAGTAAGAAAGAAATTAAGTTTTATTAATCTTTAATGCATAGATTGAAAAGAATATGTATGTATAAAATATAAATAAATGTATTGGAATGAATGCTCAAACTTCTGTTGATGTGGTGGATTAAAAATGTTTGGAAATTACTGTTTTAGGTGCTGAATTAATGAGTATTGCATGAATACTTACGTAATTCTGAAGTGTAGAATTGCTGCGTCATATGATAAATGAATGTTTAACTTTATAAGAACCTACCAAAGTGTTTTTCGGAATGACTGTGACTTTTTGTTTTCCCACCAGCAATGTATGAGAGTTTCCATTGCTCTGTATCCTTGACAGCACTTGGTATTGTCAGGTTTTTTTTAAATTTAGCCTTTCCAATAGGTGTGTGATCGTGTCTCACTCTGATTTTAATATGCAATCCTAATGGCTAATGATATTGAGAATCTCCTTATATGCTTATTTGCCATCTGTATATTCTCTATGATGAAGTGTCTATTCAAATCTCTCCATTTAAAAAAGTAGATTGTTCTTTCTTACTTTTACATTTTGAATGTTCTTTATATAGTCTAAGTACAAGTCCTTTGTCAGATATGTGATTTGTAACTACTTTCTCCCGCCTGTACCTTATATTTTCTTTCACTTAATAGTATCTTTCATAGAACAAAAGCTTTTTTAAAAAACTTTTTTATTGTATAGTATAACATATATACAAAGCAAAGAAATAAAAAAGCAATAGTTTTCAAAGCACTCTTCAACGAGTAGTTAAAGAACAGATCCCACAGTTTATTGTGGGCTACCATATGATCCTCACTCATTTTTCCTTCTAGCTGCTCCAGAATGTAGGAGACTAGAAGTCTTAAATTTTTTTTATCATCACAATCAACTTTCTTCTTTCTTCTTTTTTGTTTGTGAAAAATAACATATATACAAAAAAGCAATACATTCCAAAGCACAGCACCACAATTAGTTGTAGAACATGTTTCAGAGTTGACATGGGTCACAATTCCACAATTTTAGGCTTTTACTTCTAGTTGGTCTAGGATGCCGGAAACTAAAAGAGATATCAATTTAATGATTCAGCATTCACATTCATTTTTTCAATCCTTTCTTCTCTGTATAACTCCACCATCACCTTTGATCTTTCCATCCCTCTCTTTAGGGATATTTGGGCTATGCCCATTCTAACTTTTTCATGTTGGAAAGGTCTGTCACTAATCTGGGGTAGGGAGATGGAACTAGCTGATGTTCTGGAGAGGCTGGGCCCTCTAGATTTCAGGACTTATCTGGACCAGGGACCCATCTGGAGGTTGTAGGTTTCTGGAAAGTTACTCTAATGCATGAAACCCTGAACAAAGGCTGTTGATTTTAATAAAATTCAATTTAACAAATTTTCTTTCACTGACTGTGCTATCATATGTGAGAAATGATTGCTAACCTTAGGCCATAAAGATTTTTTCCTATCTATTTTCTAAAAGTTTTATAGTTTTACATTTTATGTTTGGATCTGTGATCCATTTTGAGTTTTTTTTTCCTATAAAGTCTGAGGTATAAATTGATAATTTTGCATTTAGATGCCAAATTGTTCCAGTGTCACTTTTTTGAAAAGAGGTTTATTGCATTTTGCTTCTGTAAAGGATATCTTGGCCATATTTGTGTAGTCTATTTCTTGACTCTCTGTTTTGTTCCAATGATCTATGTGTCTGTCTTTTACCAATAACACAATGTATTGATTGTTGCAGCTTTATATTTCATCTTGAACTCAGGCAGTGTCAATCCTACAACTTTAATGATTTTTCAAATTTGTTTGTTAGCTGTTCTAGTTTTTTTGTCTTCCTGTATAAATTTTAGAATCAACCTATCTACAAAAAAAGGCTTACTGGACTCTTGATTGGATTTTCATGAATTCTATAGGCCCATTTGTAAAAAATTGACATTTCAACTATATGGAGTCTTCCAGTCCATGAACATGATGTTTATCTCCATTTGCATTAAAAATTTAACTACAGGTAGTTAGATTATATTTGGCCTTTCTGTTAGTTTGTTTGTTTTGAAAGTTTCTAACTGTCCTAAATTTAAAAATTTAAGAGCTGCTCAGTAGGCAAGTCTGGAGATAGGGCAGATTAGCATAAGGGTAAAAGTGAAGTTTAGAGATGCGCTTCAGGGAGAGCTGGGAGTAGACCTAACTTTCAGTGGGCGAAACCCAACTGGTGGTGGGTAGACCTGGCATGTGGCAAGCATAATGAAAGGTGGCCATTGGTCAGGACAAGGGAGTACCAGGGAGAGGTGGGTAAGTGGATGTCCCAGCAGAAAGCCCACTCATTTTGAGCCAGGGCCATGCGCTGATTTAGGCAGAGGCTGAACATCATAGGAAGTCAGGAAGCAGGGTCTCAGCCACTGAATTTCAGAAGTGGGAGGTAACCTAGTCTATAATGGGAGCAGAGATAGCTGGCAATGGCTCCAAGACAGGGCCTGGTACCAAGTATTATATCTACTAGAACTGGAGAACACAGGGGGGCTATGGGAAAAGAAAAATGCAGTGATCCAAATATGGACTCAGCATCACCAAGGGAGGAGTGGCCAGGTATACTAAATCCAGAGTCTTTTGAGAATCTGGACTAAGATCCTTGAAATTCTATTTGACTAGGTCCAGAACTGGTCCTAGGAATGAATGCAGTATTGAGCCTGAAGGCGGAAACCAAGTGGCGTCGGTAGTGAGAGAGGAGGAATGTTGGGGCAAGAAGCCAGGTGGAGCATTGCTCATTTGTTAACTTATTCACCCAACATTTACTACATGAAAGGCATTGCTACCATCCGTGGTAATGCTGTCTACTTGTGGAATGAGCAGACAGTATGCCCACACACGCTCGAACACACCCACTCATTCACACATGCATGTGCTCATGCATACATGCATGGGTGGTTGCACAGGAGGAATGGCAAGTTTTGGCCAAATGCCAGCTGGGAAACCCACAGCGATACTGAGCCTCGGGCTCTGGGAGCCCCATGGATCAGTTCACAAAGTAGTCGCCACCATCAAAGAATAGTGAGCTTGTTCCAGAAGTAGGACAAAGGGTAAGCCACAGCCTGAAGGCCTTGTAACACCACAGAGTAGAGTGATGCATTTCCTTGGGACTTTTAGAAAATTTTAGGTGTAATTTGAACAACCGTATCTATGGCCACAATGAATTGATTGAAGAGGGGATGGGGACCTATACAAATATACGTTGAAGAGTTCTTGATTTAGGTAGCAGTATGGATGAGCTTATGTTTTTTTCCCAACAGCAAAGGGGATCAGCACCTTTAAGCAAGCACATAAGAGTAAAAAGACAACCAGAATCTTAAACTTGAATTTGCTTATTAAAAACTCTTATCAGAAACCATCGCTCTCTGTATATTGATTTCTAGCCAACAATTAACCAGATGTGACCTTAGGGCCTTGATAATAGCTGGGGAATTCACTCAACATAGGGAAGCCTGCTAGTTTATGAACAAAGTAGTAATTTACAGACCTCCTCAGCCTCAAGGGAGTATTTTTCCATGCAGGTGGCACAGGAAGTCACAAACACAGAGCTCCAGTGGGTCCCTGAACATGAGCTTGTACTGATCATCTGGAGGGATCAGGAGTGAGTGGACAATGACTCAAGGCCAAGATTGTGAGACCAGGCACCTGCTTCGGAGGGTTGAAACTTAAGGCCGACATCCTCACATAATAGGATTAGGGATAATAATGCCATTTATTTATGCACACTTCATACTTTACAAAATGGTTTTTACATCCATTATCATAATTGTCATTTTTGTGTGATTTTATATATATAAAGTTTGAAAATAAACAAAAGTAAGCTATATTGCTCAGAGATTAAGCCTAGATACTAAACCTATAAAGCGAATCAAGGAACAGATCATGCCAGCAGAGTGGTGGCTGGGAAGGAGATGAGAATGGAAGAAGACCCATGAAGCCTTCCAAGATGCTGGCCATGTCCCTTTCTTCACCTGGCTGGAGCTTACACAAGGGTTCACATCACAATAATTTGTTAAGCTGTACATTTATGACTTATACTCTCTGTTCATGAGTCCATGTTTTGTTTCATACACATCAGACAAATGAGCAAGAAAAGAAAAGAAAACACTATCAGGTCCCTTTCCTTGTGTCATTCCACCCGAAACTGGTTGTTAAGTTATTGAGATTCTAGGCTAGAGATGGCTCAAAGCTACCCAATATATTAAGTGTGATTTGGAGTTCTTTTGAATATATACACATTGACCTTTCATATCCATTATTTAAAAAAATCTATATTTGTATATTTCTGTTGATTTTCAGACTTGCTTAAAAGATGGATTGTGTTTGGCTCTGTACTTGCTGGAAATGCCAAAGAATGGTTTGCTTCACTTAACATTGTGAGTTAAGTGGGAAAGAGGCATTGGATTAATAACAGTATCTTGAAAAATTAGAATATTTTACATGTAAGATTTATCTCATTATAATATTTTATACATCAAATATATTATGTGTCCTCTGTAATACATTGAAAAATTCAGGAGACATGAAGAAATTTTTAAAAATCACTCATAATCCCAACTATCAGAAATAAGCGCTTAAATTTTATATGTTTTTATTCAATGTTTGTTTACATGTGTGTTAGTAAAGTGTATTCGAAAATAAGCTTTTAGGTGAAGCTTACTTTTTTTTAACTTAACAGCATGTTGTAAACATTTTTTCACTTTGATAATTCTTCACGTAAGGATTTTTCTTCTTAAATAACACGTTAAGCCTATTATATAACAGTATAGCTAGCTGTATCATGTTGATTAATAGCCAATTTCTATTTGTTGGCTATATGTTTTTTTCCCCAACTGCTTCTTTTATAAATAATGTTGCAATAGGCATCTGGGAGAGAAATCTTTGCTCACACCCAGTATTATTTCCTTAGAATAAATTAATCCTAGAACAAATTCCTAGAACTGAAATTGTCGGGTCTGGGCCAAAGGATATGTACACTTTAAAGTCTTTTGATATATTTGCCAATTTGTCCTTCAGAAAGATTGTCTCAATATATGCTCCCAGAAAGTGAGTATAAAAGTGGTCCCCCAGCCATGCAAATACCAGATATTCTCTTTTGAAATGTAAAAAAAAAAAGAAAAATGTTTACTAATAAGGCTGAATTTTTCCATGCCTTTTTTTTAAAGCACTTTTATTGATTGGTTTCCCTTAGACCGTCAAGTAAAATTGGATGCCATTAATGATCAAATGTGAATTACAGGACTCAAAAACCTCACATATATGCACACATTTAAAATTTTCCACCTAAAACTTGAAAGGAATGCACTATTGAGAAGAGAGAAAGTAGAGTTTCGCTTATGTTAACATTACAGCTCTCAATGGAATCACCTATTTACCTAACTAATGCCCTTTTAGTGTTCTTAGCACATTCACATATTGTTAAAATATCTAACAATAATTCATAGTGATGGGAATTCAAACAAGCCCTGTGTATCAATTTGCCAAATTCAACAAACTCCTTGGCAAACTATTTACAAGACTCTGTGGGGGACAGCAGTTGTGAATAGGTAAGGCAACCCATTAACTTATGAAAAGAGCTGTGGATGCAATCACAGCAATCATAATCTATTTTCCTGTGTTTCATTGATTTTTTTTGAGCTTATGGTGATAGAAAGCTATTTCCCACATTCCTACTGGAGTGTTCAACAGAATGATAGACAAGTTAAATTCCAATAAGACAAATATTGACATAATGAAAATCTTTCTATCACTGAAAGAATGTTAGGCCCCAGGTGGAATTCCATTTATTCAAAAATATTATTTTGAAATAATAAAATCCCATCACAACACAATGATTAGGACAATGCTTGGCTTACATTCTATTGGGATTTGACTTAATGGTGATAGTTTGATTAATAGGACTCCTGGAAATACATCTTTTTAAATTAAAACATCAGCCTGTTTGGAGGAGTATGGACTTGTTCTTTGGTTATTCCAGAGCTCTAGAGAGTAGAACTGAGGTCAATGGGTAGAAGACAGAGAAATTATGATTTTAGCTGGTCTTAAGGAAGAAATTTCTAACAACCCGAGTTGTGCTGAGAACAGCTGCCTTGTAAGGTAGGAAACACTGTTTTTCCTGTAAAGGCCCAAATTACCACTGGAGGACTAGTCAGAATGCTGAAGAGATGTTTCTTTCACTGTGGAGACCAAATCTGGGTTTTCAGGGTGGGATCACTCAGATATAGTTGTGGGGGTTGCTCTACCAACAACTTTTAACTTACGCAAGCAGGAAACATGAGAAGTTCCAAGTTAATATTTTTCAAATGGTTTATTTGTTTTTAAATAATATACTAGTCAAATACAGATTGCAAAGGTGAAGGGTCATCATCAGATGAGTTAGGCCAAAGTACCAGACTTGATCATTCCCCCTAAATCTCATAAACATCTATTTCTTTCTGATGCAAGGTCCATTGAATGCTAAATGGCCCTCTACAGCAGCTGCCTTCCAAGCAGTAACTCAAGGATTCAGTCCATTTTAGTTTTGTACCTGCACTATCTCAGCTTAGGACTTCTAGGGTCTCCATGGCAGGGGAAGAGAGAGCATGGAAGACTAAAATCCAGTTCTCTATGCTTCTATTTATATTACTTCTACTAGAAATCCATGGGTCAGAACTAGTCCTGAAATCTATTCCAGTGGCCAAGAAGCATGGGAAACACAGTCCCCCTCTGTGCTTAGGAAGAGACATGTAGAATTGGTCTTGGGAAACTCATAGCTTTGTTTTTGTCAAAGTGTTCTGGGTTTCTTTATTTGTATATTCTACCTCGGTAAAAATAAGGGAACGTTAAACCATCATAGAACAAATTGTACTATGACTTATGTTTTACTGCATAGACAACTGATTTTATGTAACTTTGGAAGTTATTTCACTTTTTCCACAGTTACAAAAAGTTTATTTTGTCTGGGATTTTGGGGGTATGTACTCTTCATTGCATCCACACCTCCTCTCCGAATGCTATGTTTATATACAGTAGAGTTATCAAAGTTGATTTCTGAGGCTCCAATCTAGTTCTGACATTTGCCTGGTTTTCAGCTCTGAATTCCTTTGTGCTGGGCTTCCTGAGCACTCACTGTAGAGAACAGGAAGCTCTTCTCCTATTCACAGGCCTCTGACCAGCAATTTGGGACAGGCTCCCATAACCCTTTGCCTGTCAGTGACACTCTGCTGTGGGTGATGCTCAGAACAACATCTAAGGTGGTGGGACAGGCAGCCAAGAGACTCTAAGAGATGAGGAAGCAACCTGTTCTAACCCCAAAGGCCTGTGATAGGATGACATGCCATCTGTCCTGAAGGAGTCCTGGGCTGTCCTGAGTTGACATGGGGAAGGAATGCCCACTAGGACTCCTGTATCATTGCTATCTGCCCTGGTGAAGTTCCTCACAACAAATGTCTCTGCAGACCTGGTTTTCCTGGTGAAAGTAATGTGGTCAGACTCCCTGGTGGGTGCATTAGAAAAGCAAGGGAAAATCTTGGATGGGGAGGCAGAAGACCTGAATTTAACATAAGGGACACCCAAATCAATAGGCCAAGCCCTTGATCTTGAGGCTTGCTTTTGTGAAGCTTATGTAAATAGTGAAGAAGCTTTGCCTACCTATAGCTATGACTAAAAGCCACCTCTGGAGGACCTCTTTTGTTGCTCAGATGTGGCCTTTCTCTCTCTAAGCCCAATTCTGTAAGTGAAATCATTGCCTTCCCCTCAATGTGGGACATGACATCCAGGGGTGAAAGTCACTCTTCTGGTATGGGAGATAACTCCCAGGGATGATCCTGGCCCTGGTACTGTGGGAGCAACAATGCCATCTTAACCAAAAGGGGAAAAGAAGTTAACAAATAAGGTATCAGTGACTGAAAGAGTTCAAATAGAGTCAAGAGGTTACACTGGAGGTCACTTTTACTCATTCTTCAGTTAGACATTGCTGAATATCATAACTTGTCAAACACCAACCAAAACCATTCCAACCAATCCTAATGAATACCTAGGACATTATATAAGATTCTACTAAGGTTCCATGCACTAAGGTAACTTTCTAGAAACCTACAACCTCCAGATGGCTCCCAGGACCAGATAAGTCCTGAAATGCAGAGGGGCCAGCCTCTCCAGAACATCAACTAGTTCCATCCCCCTATCCCATATTAACAACAGCCCCTTCCCAAATGAGAAAGTTAGAGTGGGCATAGACTAATCATCCCTAAAGAGTGGGAGAAAGATAAAAGGTGATGGTGGAGTTATACAGAGAAGGTAGGGTATAACAAACAAGTATGACTGATGAATCATTATACTGATATTTGTTTTAGTCTCCAGTACCTTAGAGCAGCTAGAAATAAAAACCTAAAATTATGGAGTTGCAACCCGTACCAAATCTGAAATCAGTTCTACAACTAATTGTTGTGATGTACTTTGACACATATGCATATATGTTATTTAAAAAGAAAGAGGAGTATAACAGAGAAGATAGGATTCAACAAATGAGTATGACTGCAGAATCATTATATAGATATTTCTGTTGGTCTCCATTGTCTTGGGGCACCTAGAAGAAAAAACAAAAAATTGTGGAACTGTAACCCACACCAAACTTCAAAATCTGTTCTTTAACTACTTGTTAAAATGTACTCGGAAATTTATTGCTTTTTTGTATATATGTTATATTTCACAATAAAAAAAGTTTATAAAAAGATCTGAATTTAGATTCAGTTTCCCTTTTGAGCTTCAATATTTAATCTATAAAATGAGAAGTTTGGGCTGGTGAACTCTGACGTTCTACCCTGCTTTGATTTTCTGCCTTACAGTTGGTGACACCCAAAGATATAAAAGCATAATAATAGAAGAGTTCATGTTTGGAAGGGTCTCTGTGGATTTCTGGGTCTCTAATCTCCTACTGTAGCATGACTTAGGCGCTGGGAAAAGAAATTAAAAATTGTGGCTTATAACAGAAATTTTTTGAAAATTGTGGATTACAGTCTACACTGGCAGACATGCTTGAATTGAGTCTCTCTCTGTCTCTTTCTCTTTCTCTCTTTCTCACACACACACACACACACACACACACACACACACACAGCTTTGCTGTTGGATGGGGGAGGGAGGTATTTTTAATAACAATTTTTTTTCCAGGAAAAAGATGAAATCATCCATTTATTCTGGACCAATTACAAGCACTAGAAAGCACAGGAGGAACAGAAGCTTGATTAGAAATAAATATATACAGTGGGGGAGGGGGGAGGGGAGAGGAAACTGTTATTGATTGGCCTTGTAAAATCTGCTGCTGAATCAATAGCAATTTCTGGAAATGCCAGACATTTATTTTGTGTGGCTTGAACAGCGGAGATAATAATAAACGTACTTATGAAGTGGGTCTCCTGACACTATTTCTTTGAGTCCCTTATAATAACACACATAAGTAATGAGGTACAGTAGCTATGCAGGCCTTGGTGAAAATACTTCAGATTTAAATGCCAAGCTGAGTTGCCCATCACCAACCTCTCCTCTGTGCTGGACCTACCATTTGGTAAATGTCTTTTTCTATTGGCAGTTCATCTCCATGAGGAGATGGGGGATGCGTCCTCATTAGTTGTGGAAAGGCAGGCCTGTGCTTGTTCTGATGCTCAGGAAAATCAGATGCTAAAACTCCTGGGCCCATCCAGGCCACTCTGAATTTCTGGACCTGTTTGTACTAGTGCCCTACACAGTTACTCTCAGAGCTCTAGCCATTGTTTCTTACTAACAATAAGTAGCTTACCTTAAGTGGATGCTCCAGCAGCACCACACTTCATCCTCCAGAGTCCTACTTCCCCCCTAGCATAATATATTCCTTGCGCAAAGGCATTTGTCAACCTTGCCAGAACCTTTGGGTCTGAGAAAAGACTCAGGCAGTGTTTCAGGAATAGCTAATTTGTTCAATGTGCTTCTGCATGGTAAAAAATAGCTACCATTTATCATTCATCTATTATATGCTATGTACTTTATACTAATTACCTCCTTTATTCCTCACACCAACCCTTTGGTTGGGTTATAATCCTTAAAAAAAAATTTTAGGTGGAAACTGAGGCGCATCAAGGAGGAATAATCACCCAAGATCACAAAGCCATAGGAGACTGAGCTCAGGCTTGAATCCAGATCCTATAGTTTTTCCCATTCTGTTTTTTGCCTCATTCCTACCTCTAGTTGGATGTGACTGGGGTGGTGGGACATAAAGATGGAACCACAGAGGGCTGTGATTTCCAGGCTAAGGCATGTGGACATTATTCCTGTGCAATAGGAAACTGATAAAGGTTTCTTTAAAAATATAAATGGCATGACCAGAGTTAAGTTTTAGGCAGAACATTTGGTGCTCATGTATAGAATGGATGGACACAGAGAGACACACAGGCCATTTACAAGGAATGACTATGGTGTGAGGCAAAGAGGCTCAGACTAGGAGAGGTGCAATGGACTCAACAAGAGGTGGCTCTTGTCAGTTATAAGAGTGGAAAACTTTTGCCCTTCTCTCCCCTTTGTCTCATACCTAAGTCTGCCTCCCTGCCTGTCCACATTACCTTCTCCTGCTTCATAATGGTGGGAGAATTCCCTGGAGAACTATTTATTCCCAGGCTGAGACTCTTGACTAGAAGGCCAATCTCAATGACATTGTTGGATACAGCTGCTTGCTTGGAGATTACTTTTGCATCCAGCTTCTTTAATTCATCTCCATTTAGCATGGTACTGCTAAGAAGAATTTGAATTACTCATTTGGATGGTTGAAGAAAGTGTTCTTTCCATAAATCAGTAGACTTACAGGTCCCTGACTGTGTCCTATTTCTCTACAATGTACCTACCGTGTTGTGAGATAGTCCTCCTAGCTCTAAAACACACAGAAATGCTTTCCCATGAGAACTGGCTTGGTGCTGAGAGTGATACTTTCTTTCCACCTACTCAAGGAATCATGTAATAAGTCAATCTCTATCTCAAGAGCTGGCCCTAGAAAATGCTCCATTAATACCTGGTGATAGGAATGAATATCTCCCAATTCATTCTGTGATGCTAGAAGTCAAGGAGTCTTCTTGAATATACTATTATGTGAGCAACCATGTGAGCTAATTCCTCAGATATTCTTTGGCCATGTATTCCTGCCATCCTTTGTGCAAGGGTTTATAGAGGAGGCCAAGAAAAGTGCACAGGGCTTCATCCCTCAAGATGCTCATAATCTAGTAGGGGAGACAAGTTCATGTTCACAAATAACTGCTACAAAAAGCAGTATCCAATCCATGCACAGAAGTGCCACAGGTAATATAA